>OY284468.1:49271623-49595366 GCA_958336335.1 Dilophus febrilis
TATATATATATACCTTTTTCCGATCAAGTTAGGACATTTTTACTTCAAGCGCAGACTTTTTCATTTCAAACGCGGACTTTTTTATTTCAAGCGCAGACTTTTTTATTTCAAGTGCAGACTTTTTCATTTAGATTTAAGACTTTTTTTTTTTGATTTAGGACTTTTTTTTTTTAATTTAGGACTTTTTTTTTTTGATTTAAGACTTTTTTTTCCAAGTTAAAATACCTTTTTATTTGAAGTTAAAACTTTTTCAAACCTTTTTTTTGAAGTTCAGATATGTTTTTTTGCAATATTTTCTACTTTTAAATTATATATGTAAAAGAAAATTTATAAAATTAATTTATATATAGGTTTTACAGTCCAAAAACAATCTTTTGCAAATCAAATTCAGCTTTTTCCAAATCAAATTCAACCAATTCTATAATTAGTTTTGCAATATTTTTTAATACATATTTTAATTTATTATCATTTATTTTGTATAAAAAAAAGGTTTTACTAAATTTTAAATGAATACTATGAAATAAAAATAATACAAACAATATTTTAAGCAAACAAAATGTTTACAACAAACAAACAGTATTTATATTATTCAAAATTGTTATATATATTATATAAAATTATATTCAATGATGGATCAATAAATAATGTCTCCTAATGATCTCAACGACAAGATATTCTAATAGATGTGATCGAAAAAGAAGTAATTATAGTGTTGTTTCTTTAACAAAATTTTCCGGGAAGATTCCATTTTCCGAATTTTTAAATTTGTATTTTCATGCCTCATTTGAAAACTCAATTAATTTATGTTTTTTTATGAAGACAAATTAGGAAATTGGTTAATTTTTTTCAGAGATTTATCCTACAGTATAGAAAAAATGAGACAGACATTTTTTAGTAAATCGACTTTATCTTTTGAAAAAATTATTGTATTAGTTCTTAATATTTAAAGAAAAATTATGAATAAATAAAAAAAATTGAATTACGAAAATGGAATCTTCCCGGAAAATTTTGTTAAAGAAACAACACTATAATTACTTCTTTTTCGATCACATCTATTAGAATATCTTGTCGTTGAGATCATTAGGAGACATTATTTATTGATCCATCATTGAATATAATTTTATATAATATATATAACAATTTTGAATAATATAAATACTGTTTGTTTGTTGTAAACATTTTGTTTGCTTAAAATATTGTTTGTATTATTTTTATTTCATAGTATTCATTTAAAATTTAGTAAAACCTTTTTTTTATACAAAATAAATGATAATAAATTAAAATATGTATTAAAAAATATTGCAAAACTAATTATAGAATTGGTTGAATTTGATTTGGAAAAAGCTGAATTTGATTTGCAAAAGATTGTTTTAGGACTGTAAAACCTATATATAAATTAATTTTATAAATTTTCTTTTACATATATAATTTAAAAGTAGAAAATATTGCAAAAAAACATATCTGAACTTCAAAAAAAAGGTTTGAAAAAGTTTTAACTTCAAATAAAAAGGTATTTTAACTTGGAAAAAAAAGTCCTAAATCAAAAAAAAAAAGTCCTAAATTAAAAAAAAAAAGTCCTAAATCAAAAAAAAAAAGTCTTAAATCTAAATGAAAAAGTCTGCGCTTGAACTAAAAAAGTCTGCACTTGAAATAAAAAAGTCCGCGTTTGAAATGAAAAAGTCTGCGCTTGAAGTAAAAATGTCCTAACTTGATCGGAAAAAGGTATATATGAAATAATTCTGTTAATTAATTTCGATTATATTATGGTATATATTCTATATATATCTATATATTCGATTTTTTTTATAAAATTGGTAAACACATATTATAGTTAGTATACTTTTATATACACATTATGATTTTTTTTTTATAAATATTTTAATTAAATGAATTCTAATTCGGTGAAATAACTATAATGTATATTGATGTTGTTTTCGATGTTCGTATAAGAAAAGCGCAAATAAATAGCACAAAAATATGACTGACGAGCACTCAAAATATATATAAAATTAAACGCCTAATTAAAAAAACAATACATATTCTAAACTTAACTGTATAGTTTTATTATCAAATAGAAATTTCATTTTTCTTTGTAAACAACACATTTCATGATTTAATACATTTTAAATCATTTATGACTGGATTTTCAAAGATTTTCAACTTATAAGGTGATATCTATTATATATAATATTTTGCTGATCATTGATAATGTATTATAATAGATTATCTTATTTAGAAAGAATCCACAAAAATTGTAAAAATAGATAATAGAAATCAAATATAGATTAATTAAAATTAAAATTTATTTGATTTTTTATATATATTTAATGTTGAATCGGTTATATATTTATAATTTCCTTCAAATAACACCATAAGTTGAAGTATAAAAAATGTGTATGTATAAATTATATAAAAATCCTACATCGTCAATATCAATGAATACCGAGAATGAATTATACCAGTATTACACCAAACCAAATTTTACCCATTCATTTTATAAATAACAAATGCGAATCCCCATATAGATCAGTAAATATATATTTATGTATAACATATATATATATGAATTATTATTTATATGTAAACTGACCTGAGGCGTGAATCTGTGTGCCGATATATAACTATATCTCCCCTCAATATATATATTCATCTATATATTTACATTATCATAGAGATATATATATATAATCAAGCATATACCTATCATTTATAAAAAGGATGTTCAGATGTTTAAATCTTGTATAGAATCAAAACCATATAAATATATTATATATTATATATATAACATTACCTATCAAATCTGTATGCATATTTCAAAATATATTTATATACAGATTTGTATTACTGGAAACAAAAAAATTTAGGCAGGAACTTTCGTATAGGGGCTTATATATCATCCTTGTTTAAAAAAATTTTTTTTTCGGTATGAATGAATAAAATTTGTAATAAATATTCAAACTATTGCATATAAATATTATATATATATACCATCAAAAAAAAAAAAAGATATAATCCTTCTTAGTGCAAATTTCCGATTTAATATATTTTGATTTCATTATTTAGTTATGAGATTATTACCATATGTGTTCGTATATATAAATATGTATATAATAGTTATACACGAATATGTTTGGAATGCGATTTCATTATAACCAATCATTAATACGATTGTATTGTTATATTAATTTGATTTAAAAGTTTTATTTATTTTTTTTACTTAAATTCATTATTGTGTGTTTTTAAAAAAAATATTTTTATTCAATTAATTCAAGGATTTCAATAATTTTTTTGTACCCATTTATTTCATTTTAATAAAAGTATAAACTACATATATGAAATATGATTAATAATAACTTTAAGTACATATCTGTATTTGTTATTTTAAATTTCTTTTCAATAAATGAGAACGTCGTAATATCTATAGATTTAAATTATTCAGAATCGTAATATATTTTATCATAAAATATATACAATTTTTTTACCTTGAGTTACAATAAAATGTAAATTTTTTTTTCAGTAATTTGCTTTCATAAATAATTGCTAATTATCGTTGCCGCATGATATTTACACAATTACTTTACATTGCATTGTGATACCGTGTAGTCGTCATTAACATATATATATATATATAATCATCGTCATTATTACCTTCATCGGTATGTACTATTCATACACAATTTTTTTTTCTTATTTTTTTGTTTAAAAATATAATTTTTATTTATTAGTGTATTATTAAAAAGATACATTTATAGATCTTTATTTATACAGAGTTATATACATATATATGTATATATGATGAGATAAGAATAATAATGATATACGTACATTAGATGTATTCAAAAGTCATAACATCACAAAATATAAATGCGTCTGAAGTCACAAAATATAAAGTTTTTTTAAATATCGGATAAAATATCTAGAGGGTAATTGGATAATTATTTGGTAATTTAGTGGTTAATTATTGTTCGAAATTATTGAAAAATTGAGCAATCCCAATGTTACATAAATATATACCACAATATATATAGGATATATTATAAATTTCTATCAACTTAACTGTATTCATCATAATTTTATTGGAAATTCGATACAGCCGAATCGAATATTTTAAATAAATATAAACTTTTAACAATTTGAATAGATCTACTATATGTATTTATTTTAAAGTTAATAAATGTGATGAGGTGGAAAAATATATTGTAATTTTTATTTAGAAAAATCATTATTACTTTTGTAGTTATATGAATTTTATATATTTTAAATTCATAATATTGATGTCATCTTATAATAATAATGACATTCAAATTGGCCATATAAATATGATAATTTCGTTGTTTTTTCTTATGCCAGCTGTATATACATATATCCATGAAAAATATATAATGTTATTTTTTTTGGAAATTATCAAAAAAATTAAATATACATGAATATATGTTACTTGGAATTTCAATATAATTATATATTTATTTACAATTGAAACATACTTTTTTTTTTACTTGAATAATGCATGAAAACATATCCAATTTTAGATTTAACATTTAGCAAATATAAGGTTATAATCGAAATGAAAATATAGACTTACTTTATTCTATTGTATGTATTTAAATTCATATATATATATTATGTGTGTTATATGGAAATGTGTTAATTTTAATCAGTTTTTTTGTGTATTCAATTTCGGTTAGAAAATTTTAGTCACACATGTATAATAATATGATATATCTAATAGAAATAAATGAATAAACGCATTTTTAATTATCACTGATAAAAATTAACAACAAACTTATCATTGTTATAAAATGACCATACTATACCATATAGTTTATAAGATATATCGTTTCAGGACCTTATAGTCTTTGATCGCACCATTAAAATATGTATTTTATATATAATATAATAAAAAAATAAATCTCGATATCCTTAGTAAATATACTATTTTTAACACGTCCCAGCGAAACAGATGTATATATTATATATATATAATTGACACGTGTATGTTATAAAATTATTCTAAGAAATTGTTAATAACTGTTTTCTATATTTGTGTATTATTCTATGTATGGCGTGTAAATATTGATAATATATCAAATGCAATTTATGAAACGATTTCAAAGAATGTATACACATCTATATACAACATAGATGCAATAGATGTCATATATCATAGACATATAGTTATTAATGGATATATCAAAATTCTAGAATATGTCTCCAAAACTATGGATATATGCTTGTTATAAATCAGTTGTATTTGTGATCAGATGTCCACAGATTGTAAGGAAATACGAAATTCACTTTAAATAGGTGATAATAATCGTCCAGGGATACATCCACGCACGGATGGTCATATTTAATAATATTTATTTTGAATATCCTAACAAATGTTTTACTGAATACATTCCTTTTGACCAACAAGTCAAATAATTATATTAACTATTGCATTTAAGCAACAGTTTAACCATAAAAATAATATCATAAAAAAGAACAACAAACAATACAATACAACAAACAATTGAATAATACAAAAAATATTTTTATATATTACGGTTTTATAAAATGTAAAGGTACAATAACGATAAGTGATCATTCAATCCCAATTTAATCCAATTATATATAGAAAGTGCATCAAACTATAAATTTGCAATGATTAACTAAATCATTGTTAACAATATATGAACAAACTAACCCATATAAGGAATATCAAAATCTAAGGTATTGTGAAGTATATAAATATATAAATGCAGATTATCCTGAATATCCGTTTTTATGATTGATATTCTATCCTTACGCTATATAAATATACATCAAAATTTGCGGAAGTTTTAATACTATTTCTGGATTTATTTATATGTGTTATAATATAACAATGATATTGAATAATTTTACAATATATTCTTATATAACGATAAAAGGAAATAAAATAGAAATAAATACACACAAAGAATCTAAATGTTCTTTATATATATTTTAATGGTATATAGTTTATCTGCGTCTTCATATAGAATAAATAAAAATCTGCAGCCACTTTAATTGGATTATTTTTAAACAAAAAAATACAATAGTAATTTACTTTTTAGTTTCTTTTACATTTTTTTCTTTAGGTATAACTTGGTATAACGAAATGCAACTATAAAAGTTATAATATATTTTTTCAACTTATTTGATAAAAAAATAAACCTACTAAATAAATAAAAAAAAGGAAAATTTCAGGTAAAAATATATTCATATATTAATGTTAACATATTTTTTGGTTTCCTCCTATTTGCCAATGCCATATTTATCACATATGTTAAAATAACGATATATTATTCCAATATAATTGAATAGTAATAATTATAGTATGCCAAATGTAAAACAAAGATGATATTGTTAAATGAAAAACTTGATACATTTTTTGCATTTTTGCATATTTTATAAATAGTTGTGTTAAAAAATAAAATATATAGACATATATTAAAAATTTATTAAATTTAATGAACTAATAATTTATTACATCTTTTAACATACGCCATAATATAATATATATATATTTATTATAATTAACTGAATCATATAGAGTTATATAATATTACCTCAAAAAGAACCATTAACTGAAAATATCATTTAACAATATATATATATATTATATAACTATATATACATAATATTTGTGATAATATATAGTAAAATATATATATATTAATATTTTATAAGTAAATAAAATGGTACTATGTATGATGTTGAGAAATCATTATTTTAATTTTCACAGCTCATAAGAAGTAAATATATACTTATATATATCTATATATTATAATTTTATGTATATACAATAAACGAAGAACGCCCGTTAAGAAAAAAAAAACATTATTGCGCCTATGTACACAAAAATAAAAAAAATAAATATATTATTTTATATTATTGCCTAGCTTATATAAATATTCATAAACATTAAAATTTAAGATACATTAAACCATGTTTACATTTAATTTAAAAAAATTCCAAGAATTAATAATGATAATTACATGGGTGTATTGCAAAGAGAGAGATTTTTTTTTCATATATAAAAATAATATTCATTTTGTGGTGTGATTATAAATACCGATTTTCATATATGCATAAGCGCTTTTGTTGATATATGTGGAATATGGGCACAGTGAAAATCATCGCCATATTAATAATATTAATAAAAAAAAAGAAAAGAAATAATATGTACATTTCTGTAAACGAACAGGTATACATATCTCGATATTATATATATATGCATTTAAGCAAAGTATATTTAAAATGTTTCCTAATGCTTTTATATTTCTTATATATCTATATTCCTATAAAATTTTATGATATTTGTTCTCTAATTTACTTAAAATGCTATTTGATAATGGATTTTTAACAAAGTTCCGAACGACTGTATATTCTATTTATATGTTATAAAAATGATAATCGTGTAATAATAATATTATATATATATGTACTTTCTTATATGCGCTATAAGAATAACAGTTTTTTTTAACAATTCCGAAAACATAAAACGATAGAATATATGATACAAACACTAACTAATAAATAAAAAAAAACATTAAACATTAAACATTTTGAGGAGATTTCAATTTTTTATTTAATATTGCATGCGCATATAATTATAAAATTTGACTTACTTTTTAAAATTATAATACATTTTTATAATTTATTTTGAATACAATTTTCGTTGAATCAAAATGTTTCTTGTCCATAATATATCCATAGCATTGGCGAATGCAAGTGCATTAAAAGTGTATCTTAGATAATACAAAAATCTATCTAGGAAACATTAATGAAAATTACAGACGTAAAAGAATTTCTGTTAATATGAAATTCAAATAGGTACATTTTTTCTTTGTTTTGCAGCTACAATCGGATATATATTATGCATATGCATTTATATATAGTATTTTTTAACGACGAATACCACGTACATTTATTTTTATATTTATAAAATTTACAATATAAAAAAGTGAAAGAAAAAAAAATAACAATAAAGCAATTAAATTAACCTGCGAGAAATAATGTTGAAATTATTTTTCTTCATATTTATACGTATTTTTTGAACTCTATAAAGATACAGAGTATTGATCATCGGTCTCTATGGATGTTTGTAATAGTATATTGCAATAAAAATCTGTTTGTGAGTTTGGTTATTTTAAAGAAACTTTGATCTTCATATCGACTTATAAAACAAATATTTAAAGCATTTTAATATTTCTAATAAATTTTTTATTTAAGTATTGATATAAAGGAAGGCCAAAAACTATCGTAGCCTAAATGTTTATGGTTTTGTAAAAAAAACTGTATAAAATAATAGTGAGAAGAAATTTATAGAAAAAAACATTTCAGAGTTTGTTACCCGTATCGTAAGAGAACTTCAGATTTCAACATTATTATGAATATTATATATATAAAATATGTTCATATTCATATATATATACCAATAATAATATATCACACTTTTATCTATACACACTTCATATATATATATATGTACTTTTAGTCTTTTACATATATAAATTAAATAAAAATTTACCATAATATGTGCGCATCAGGTTTTTTTTTCGAAGCTTCGCACTTTAGTGCTAAATAGCTCAACCCAAAAAATTCAAGTAAAGATTTTTATATTTTAATATATATATACGTATGACTATGTATATTAATATATAAATAAATATATCTATAATATATAATATATACATTTATCCAAGCCAAGTACAAGTAAAATAATAATTGAATATTCATTAATGGAAAAACATGTTTTGTCGCCTTCGGTATATTAATATATATATATATATGTTTGTCATTTATACGCTTTCTTAAAATAAAAATAAAAAAAAGCGAATGTACAGATAAAAAAAAATAAGAATTTATGGATGAATATGAAATTTTATGCTAATCAAAGAACAATAAACAGGTTATTCCTCAGATGTGATATATTTATATGAATACAGGGTGTTTTAAGGACAGCGTGACGTAGAAACGGCGATTCTCCGTCGAACTTTAAATCTAATCTATTCAATGATGTTTGTAATTCAAAAACTTAATAATTATCACATATATAGAAATCTTTAAATTACAATAAATAATCAAATATCAATACTACATAAAGTATGGCATAAAGTAATACAATGAAACCACTAGAAATATTCAACATAAAGTATTACATCATATAAAATAAGTAGTACATTGCAGTTATATCTTTACATAAGAGGCAACTATCACATCCAATAAATATTTTTGGTACTATTTAGCGCATCCTGTACACATATTTGTAATGAATAACCTAACCAAATTATCTATATATACATAACATATAATGCGGATGGATATATATATATTAATATCAATATATTATGATGTTAAACAAAAATTAACTTTTTTTTTTAGTATTTTTGTCTTCTTTGCAACAAATAGGTATTGTTAAAAAAAATCTATTTATATTTATATAAACATAATGTATATATTGAATACATATGATAATATAATTAAAATTAATTCTTCACAATCAATAGATTTTTCTATGTGTTTTTACCACACCATTATTACTTATGCGTATACGTATATAGGAAAATGTATAAATCAACAATGAAAAATACTTAAATGCTTTCTGGTTATGATTATAAAAAATATGGTACTCTATATAGAGGAAAAACATTCAATTGTTTGTTTCTTTGGTTTACTTTCAAAGAGGTTCAGAATAGTTTTCTCAATAAATATATACTTATATAATTTGATTAATTCAATATAGTTTAGAGCTTTAGACAAATACGTACCAATGGATAGTATTGCATTCAAAATATTTTCTATTATTGCCGTAAGAAGAGCAGAATTAATTGGTTTTTATTTTTACCAATTATTTCAATTATGATAACTCAAAGCACATTTGATATTCTTATAGCAAACACTATATATTTAATCAAGTAAATAAATATTAAAGGATTGATTTAGTAATTAAAGCTATAATAATAATAATATTATATATTTATATCCATACATATATATATATATATATGCAAATATTAATTTAATAATAATATAACTGGGCGCGAGTGTCTCAAATACATCTTAATTATATTGACAAAAAAAAGTGTACTTAATAATTGTGTATTTAGATTTTCTTTTCTTTTGTTATTTTTTTTAATAATCAATAATATTACATAATAAATCATATTTTGTTTACATAATATATGAGAATATAATAATAGTCAATAATAAGAAGAAGAAAAAAAAACTGCAATAATTTTCTAAGCACATATTTAATTTATAAATATTTATTATTATCACTGTTTGAAATTAAAGTAAATTTGTCCATTACCAACAAATATTTCACTTTTAATATATATAATGTACATATTTATATATACTCTTTATAAATATTATGATATTATTATTATTATTATATCTTCTATTTTTTTTTTTCGTCTTCAACTTTTTTTTTTACTTTGTTATCCATCCTCAAATATTTTCTTATAATATTTATTCATTTTATTTGATGATTTTATACGAATCAAATAACATATTATTTGTATTATACTTACTTTATGTATAATGTATATATACATTCAACACAACATGTAGATAATATTATATATCTATATACATATAGATATATAACCGCATAGATCAACAAAATGACATCGTCGCGGTTGTAAAATGTTGTCATCATTATCAGTATTATACTATCATTTTTTATATGTATCATTCATAAAATACATACGTTTTTTATATCATCCATATGAAAATTATTACATATATCGGTATATATATTTAGGTATAGATAAAAGGGAAAATGGAATGGGTTGTGTTAATATATGAAAAAAGTCAGTATATATTTGTATATCATCATTGAATGGTGGTTATACATAGAGTAAACTGTGTTTTATCATTCATTTTTGTGTACAACCAGTACAACTGAAGGAATCCGCATATATAATATCATAATATACAGTTAAGAAACTTGCACCATATATACATTATACATTTAGTATATATGTATACTACCACAGAGTACATTCTTTATATACCTAAATGGTTAAAGTATATACATATATAATAATATATGCATTATAAATATGTACATACATAAATTTGTTTGGGAAAAAAATTGTATGTTCAAATGTGAGAGCAGTAACGAAAACCGAATGATTATGAGATAAAATAAATGATGAAATGAATAAAAGAAAATTAAAAAAAAACATACTACAAATATTTGATGAAGGAAGCACTTTTTGATTCCTAAATTCACATAATATAGACTATATATAATGCTAATTTTAATATTTATTTATTTATTTATTTGTTTATGTATATTTCATGTACATATTATTATTATTATCATTATTATACAAAGTACTCTTATATATACCTATAATGCTACTGTTGCTGCTTTTTCTGTTTTTGGTTGGATGGCATTGTTGTTACTATATTACACCAAATGTATAAATAGATATTTTATATCTATAAGCTATAACTATATAAATATTCATGAAAAATAAAGATATATATTTATATTTATTATTATTATAGATAGATATATAAGTATATATATGTTTGTAATGAAAATATTTACCAACATTTTAACCGTGTTTTTTTTTCTACACTTATTTTAATTTTTTATTATTATTATTATTATTATTATTATTATTATTATTAACAATAATATTGTTATTGTATTACATTGTTATTAAAATATATATTTATGGTATTGTATATATGCTATATATTATGGTAATTACTAAAGAAGAGTTACATAACAAATAATAACAATATAAATGAAATGTTAGTCAATACAGATATCTTTGTAAAACCTGTGTACCATAATTATTAGAAATAGAAATCAACAGGATATTTTATCTACTCACTAGGAGTACACTTCTTTATTTTTATGGACCTAAGATAAAACATCCCAGTAATTAAAATACAATCTAAATTATTAAAATAATAAAATATTGTTAAAATTAATAAAGAATTTTTAGTTAAAAATATTTTATCTTTCAAAAAAAAAAAAGGGTACTTATCATAGAAAGAATTTATTCTCATAGAAAATATATTTGTTCCTGTATATAATCATCTGTTTCGTTATAATGAATAAAATTTTATGTATATTTTTAAAATTATAAAATATTCCAACATTTGTTCCATTGAACATTATACAATAATTTTTAATATTTAATTTCTTATCAGTTAATTTTATTTTTATATTATTTTCTTAATACGTACTTATTTTTATATAGATTTTCAGTATACGTTTTGTTATAACAATCCAAGTAAATATTCATACATATTATATATATATAATATACAATATATTTATCTCTTTGTAGTGGAATTTTTTTTTTTCATTTTAAAATGCATATATCGTTTCAACAAAAGATCTTATTGTTTTCTGTGTTAGATTTTAAATATGATTTATTTTATATGCAGATAAGAAAATGAATAATAATAATTTTATATAAGTATATTCATGTAATAAAAACGAATTTATTTATAACAAAAGAAATTGTATATATACATATAGATAATAAATTAAAATTATGGACAAAGTTTATTGCTTTGATACGCCATTTTGTTATACAAATGACTAACTTTTTGATATCATTTAAATAATTTTAATATATATATATATAATAAATTAATATGATAATATAAATTTTATTCATTTTATTAAATATATGGGTATGATTTTTATTTACGTATAACATATACATCTAATCTCTGATATCATTATAATTGTAACAAAGAATATATTAAATCAAAAACAAAATTCTATCTATATTTTATAAAATATGTGATGTTCGATGTGTGTTTGCGATTATATTATTTACAATTATAATATTTTTTCATCATTAATCTTCTTAAATAAATATATTTGCATTATTATCTGAATATTATTTACAGTTTGTATACATAATACAATACTGATATATACCTAATTTGTTCACAATTCAAATCACTATAACATTTAATAAACGTAGTATAGACAATTCAGATCTATTAAACATATATATATATCGTCGATAAATATATTTTATCTCTTCACATAAAACATAAAACAAATTAAGATTAAATAAAACAATTAAGTAAATATAAATATTATTTATATTTCCAATGAATCAATTGCATTAGAAAATATTGATAAAACGTGATTAAAATTTTATTCAATATTTTCATGGTGTTCAATAATTTACATTGATTAAATATATAATATATATATTAGATATAATAAATATTTAAAATATATACAAAATTAAAGTATTGGATTTTATCTATATATATAGATAAATTATAATTTATTATTATATATAATATTGCAAATGAAAGAAAAAGTTTCACTTTATTTAATATCAGAAATAATCAAAATGATCAAAAACAAAGATTTTTTTTAAACTAAGTTTACGGTATAAAGAAATTATTAATAAAAAAAAGATTTGTACATATACAAAATTAGCGATATATTTTATTCAATTTGTATAAAAAGAAAAACTTACTTTATGCATTTTTCATAAACCACAAATTACATTCAAGATTAAAGTACAAAAAATTAAATAAACAATTTTTAATGATGATATAACTGATTATTTGCATATTTATATTATTTTTTTATTTATTATTATAATATTATCAAGTTTAAAATTTCAGGGTGTGGTATCCTGTTCATATTTATTGATATATTAGTAAAGATTTATTTAAATATCAGTGTGAAAATACACAAATTGATAAGAAACGATAAATATACAAAACATATACATATATGATAAATCATGAAATTTATATGAATATGATTTCACAAACCGTAAACACTTTTTTTTTAGTTTTGAATAATATATTGTTCAATATAAAAAAATAGTATAAACGTATAGATTTTAACTTTTTATTGCAGGAGCATGATTATAAGTATATATATTAATTTAAATATGTATTTTGATTTTTTAAATAGGATTTAACGTATTTAGAAATCCTTATACTATCAATATCCCTATTATTTTGTATTAACTTCTTATATATATTTTGCTATTTAAAAAGACATCAATAAATAATTGATGAATATCTTATATGGATGCATAACAAACAAAAATTAAATAAATATTACAAATATCAATCAATGCAAAAATAAAAGTTTTTTTTTTAAAACATTAAAAATAATAATAAGTAAACACCTTAATATAAATATTATCACGAACAGAACCCATCAATCCATCAATATAGGAAGAATGTAATTACCACTATAAAAATAATGTTATTGTAAATTTAATGATACATAAATAAATGAATTAGGCATAATTTTTTTCAATTTGTATCATATTAAAACATAATTTATATAAGCTGCCGCCTATATATATTGGGATATAGCCGCGCACATATATATAAATAACACTAAATATTTCGTTATGTATAAAAACATTAATAACCTTAGAATCTACAAAAGTGTCATTCCATTCATAATTCGGATACTCTTTACATATGATGAATATGCATCTTATCATCTTATATACATATAATGATTTTTTTATATATATATCATATTCATTTATGTATATATATATCATATATAATATATAATCTCTATACAGAAATAATAAATTCATAAATACATTGTGTATGGCACGATAAGATGATTGTCATATGTATTATTATATTTTAATGGGAATATAAGGGTATAAATATATATAATCCATGACCGAGACGACGCCTCACGATTTCAAAAGCAAAGAAAATTATATCGAGATTTTGCAGTATATGAAATTATTATTTTATTATTATGAATGTATAACAAAATAATCTATATATATATTAAAATAACATTAATTCAAATTATGAAGAGATTTCATTTCAACATATATGAATTTGAATATGAAAAATACTTCGTTAATAATAAGTATATAGTTTGAAATCGACAATAACAATTATAAACGTCCTACAGGTAATTTTGAAACAATCAGTTTTTTTTCCAAAAAAAAAATACATTAAAACTTTTTTAGAGTATTGAATACTTTTAAACATTTTTTATAAATACCAACAATTACAATATATACATATATATATATATATATATATATATATTCAAGGTAATTTTTTTTTATTGTTAATCATCCATACAGTATATAAAGTTAAGTGAAACATTTTTTTTTCATCATTATTCATAAAATATTAAATTATTATTCTATTCGAATTTATAAAACCTCTTAAATATAATTTTAAAATAACATTCTTATGCATACTCTTCTATTTTTTTTTCATAACTCTATAGATTTACTTTTAAGTATATATCTCTATAAAGGTATATACAATTAAATAAACAAATAAATACTTATAGACAGCAAAATTATTCACATCAAAATTCATATTAAACGCATATATAGCTTACACTAAAAAAAAGAAGATATACATAAATAATAGTTTTTGACCTTCCGCAAAGTTTTTTTTATACATTAACTATACATCACACAATGTTCCTTTTTTTTATCTATTCTATGACAAAAAATATTGTTTTTTTGTTTTTTAAAAAAAAAAGTTATGCTTGGCAATAGCTTGTATTTATTATTTTATAACTCTTGCATATTGTTCAAAAAAAAAATATAAATGTTTTATATAATGATGAACACATCATCGCATATATACGACATGATATAGCAGTGATATAAAACTATTAAAGATAAGATAACGCATTTCAAAGATTCTTCAGATATAACAATAGCAATATTTTTTTAAATAATTTATATTATAGTAACAAGTAACGTAGATTGTAATATAGAATATAAATGTTTAATGTGCATAATATAGAAAAACTTTACAATTTCAAATACATATCTATAATAATATTAATTATTTATATATACAGTTATAAAAAAAATCTTATCAACCACCACAAAACTTGTGCATATACTTAATTATATATATATTAAATAAATAGGTTGCGACATTTTTAACTGTTACATTAATTTTTTAATATTTCATCATATATTTATTTTTTATAATAATTTAAATTTTACGATAAATATAAAATACATTTATATGATGATAAATAGATATGAAAGTATATGAAAAAAATATGAATATATACCTTTAAATTTAAAAATATATATATTATACTAGGTGATACTGTTCAAATAAGACATTTTATATAAAAAATAACAACAACAAAATTGAATGTATATTTTCATGTACACCTCGCATTTGTTATACACTAACTTTAAAAATAATATTTTTATTTATGACTCATTATATAGAAATAATATACAGAAATGTCATAAAATTATTTATAATATTAATATTACGAATCCAAAATGTAGATTAAATTGGTTGTAATGAAAATAACCGTAATGGAAATTGTTTTACATTGATCATCAATTTATTCATTTTCAATATTCATATCTAAAAAATAATGCTATCAAATATAATATTTATAGTAAAAACATTAAAAGGCTTACAATTTAATTATAATCACATTTTATAACTTTTAGTCTTGGTTTATCTAGTGCGTTCATCCAAACTCAGTTCATTGTAAAAATGGTATACAAATAAATAAAACAATAAAATAAAATAATGAAAAGTGAATTTTGTATGTCGGTATATTCATAAAAATTTGATCAAAATAATTTCGATTATAATAATACAAAAAAAAAAAATGCAAAATATGATAACCAAGTATTTCGATTTTCATTATCAGAAAAATATCCCGTGGTGTTTCAAAAATACATATTCAAATACATAAATAATATATATGTATATATATCGGTCCAGTTGTGATAATTTGTATAATATAATAATGGTAATTTTTGTTTCGTTTATAAATACAAAGTAAAAGTATGGATGCATTTATCATATCAATTTTGAATTAGGATAATTGAACATTTCCGGTAATTTTTGTAAGAAATAAATTAGCATTATAAGAAGCTCTTATTATACTCTTTTTTGGAGATAATACAATCTGACAAATTTTATCTGTATTACTAATCAAACATTTGTCGACTTTTGTAAATACATAGGAGTCAATTAGAAAACACTATAAAATAGACAACTTTATAGTATTCTTATGTTGACTAATCGATTGTATAAATAATTACAAAGTGATTTCATTCATCTCATAACTTATATTAAGAATTGGATATAGTACAATTAGAATGGAAGAATTTATCTTAATTTCTTTTGCATATATATTTTTATATTCAATATATAGATAAACTCTGTTGTATAACTTATTCGAAAAAAAAACACGTTTATTCATATTGAAAAATTATTAAATAGCAAAATTGAACTTTACCATTGCATGGAAGGGTGTTCAAGAATATAAAATTCATCTGTACAATTAAAAGAATTCAACAAAAAAAAAAGTCATTATTCACGCATATCAATTAAATAATTAACAGAAATAAAATAAAAATTTTTTTATAAAATATACATTACCATTTCTTTATAACTTTGTTGTCATTCGTTGAATATACTTTTTTATAGTAAATAATGGTAATAATGCATTTCACGTAATTCAAATACCATGTATAATAGCTTTTATTTGAAATTTTTTATTTTTTTTTGTTATCCACTTTTATTCTTATATATTTAAAATTTTTTTTAGAAATCACAAATTTTCCAATTAATTGACAAATCAATTTAGTTAAATCATCGTTTTCAATGAGTTTTAAATGTATTAAAATTAGTTATATGAATATTTTGGGTCAAATTGTTATCTCAATCGTACAGTTCTGTATTATAGTAATTTATCACCAAACAGTATTTAAAAAGGAACAGTATTAAAATGTTACAATTTATTTATATAGTAATAAAAATATATATATAATTACTCACCCTTAATTAAGAGTTTTATTGTATAATATATATGTATTTTACGGACGGGTGTTCGACATTTGATGATTGAATGTGATATGTGGTGATGTTTGATGCTTTTTTTTTTGATGGTGTAGATTTTGTTTTAGATATTATGTATAAGATATTTACCCTCGCCATAATAAAATTCTAGCCAAATTATATGCCAATATATAAATTGCTTTAAAACGTTTTATGTATTACCCTATATACTTATATATATTGAAACGTGAATTATATAAATCTGAATGATAGTTTATTAAAACGAGCAATGTGAGTATATTATACAAAAAAGGGTCGTTTATTTATTAAATCTTTAATATTCATTATATAGAAATAATGCTATAGTTTGTGATTTTTTCTAATATTATAGGGGATATATTAGGCCTGTTTATGTGTGCACAAAACAATATTGTCGACAATATTTGTCAACAATTATTGTGCGCATAAATGCAAAAATATGACCAAACAATACCATATTGGTCGACAATATTAGTCGAAGAAAAAAGTTAGTTTTTTATTGTCGACGATTTATGTTTGTTTGATATTTGTACGTATAAATGAAAAATCCTTTTTTTATGAACTAAAACCTAAGCCAGCTTTTTTTTATTAGAATATTTTATAGAATTTTTTAAAAATATTTGAATACACATAGTTAACATACATAAATTGACGACAAACTTTGTCCGGACCAATTTTGTCCACACATAAACAGGACTATTGTTTATTTTAGATTGACAATAATTTTGAGCATTTTGTATGTATAATTATTATTATTATTATATTATTATAAATGATCACTCATTAACAATATTATATTAATACATACAAATAAATTGTCTATAAATTTGCTATACATTTTTTAGATTCTAAATATATAACCAATTTTGTGTAATAAAATTATATAAAATACACAAACGTTTCGTTCATTAATGTTATAAAATGGAATATGTTTAATATCACTATTATTTTTATTACATATAACAAACATGAAGTTAAAATATTTGTCTACATACGATTCGATATAATATATAAATATCTATATATAGTTTTATAGATTTATTAAGGTTAAAGTTGAATAATAATAACATAATAACAATCAATATTAGAATAAAATTAATTAATTTGCAGCCATATTTTGACATTTATATATACAGATATTATTATTTATATTGAACAAAATATTTAATCAAACAATTTGATTGTTATAATAATATAATGTATATATGAAATAAATTAGTTTGTTTCATATTTAAAAACCATGAATAATCACCTAGCCTATCTCTGCACATAAATTATATTGTATAGAGTGGCACAACTGTAAATATCATATGTTTCTGGAGTTTGGAGTAATTAAAATATGAATTCCAAAAACGTTTACCAATGAATATTAAGGTATTTCCTTTAATAAAGTATTTTATTGGAATGTGTTAGAACATTCAGAAAATGTAACACAACAAATTATCAACAACAGTATTAGTAAACGTTAAAAATCAAAACGTATAACCATAATTTTAAAATTTCTATGTATCGAAATTCAATAAACTATATATACACATGATTTACGAAATACAATAAACATTAAAATTAAACAAATTCTTATCATAAGAATATGAAAATTTTTAGTTGACTATTCTGTCTGTACCAGATAATCTATATAGATGTACTATCATATGTTAACTACTGTATAACGGGTACAAAAGGTCTGAAAAAGTTGGAATTGGGTTCGTGTTCAACATTTTAAAACAAAATTTTTAACATTTAGGGTTCAAGTTAATTTAGGGGATATCTAAAGTATATTGAAGTGAATCGGAATCGGTCCTTGTGCATAACAAATATATCACTAGAATTTATTTGTTCACATTCTATGTTATCAGATGATATATAGTACAAAAAAAATTATTATATATTAATGATTTGATTTCGCATCTTATCGGCACATCAACATTTATAATTTTTACAGATTATTATTTTGGTGATTGGTATGAAAAAAATTCTGATATCGAAATATCAGTTATATATATATATATATATCATTTTATATATAGTTAATAAGATATATATTATATATACCATATATGTTATGATTAAAAAGCAGATATGGCTTTGTTAAGATATAAATATAACATTTTATCAATTCGTGTTTAATTACATATATATTATTTATAACAAATTAATTGATTTTTAATCTATTTATGGAAAAGAATTCGTTTATCTTTAAGTTAACAATTATAATTAATAACAATAAAAAAAACAAATATAATTAGTATTTTTTTTTTCAATTTTTTGGCGTGCGCTTCGATATTTGTTTAATAAAATATTACATATTTATTGTATTTGATAATTTTGTTTTAATATGATATATAAATATATACGTGTATAGATAATAACTATATATATGATATATGTAAACATATGTTTTTGAAACTCCATATATATCATATTTATAAAATAAAATTTATATTTATGAAATCTATCACCAAATATAAAAGGGGTATTTTAATATCTTTAGATGATTAAGAATATACATATATTTTATTATATGAATATTTAGCGTATATATATGAACAATTTCAAAATAAGTAATTTTTTAAAATTGAATAAAGAACAATAAAGACAAAAATAAAAAACATCAATATAAACACCAAAATGATATTAGTTTTCTTAAATTTGATATTGAGATAAAATATAAAAAGGAATCAATTTTCCATCAACCCCTTTAACTTTTTTGTCTTTTTCTTTATTTTTATATGTATTGATATATATATGTATATGGTATACGGTATACAGATAATGTGCACTAAATATATATTATGTTATATATATACTCATATATATACACATTGAAAAAAATAAATACAATTCTTTCCATTATCCTTTAAACGTGATTTTTATAAAAACCAATAGATTCAATAACGAATATATTCAATATTATATCTATTCGATTCCATATGTTCATATATCCATATAGATAAAAGTATTATATATATGCATATATTTGAAAATGTTTTACCAATATTTGGTTATTCATATTTTTGAATTTTCACACTCCCCATTCATTTGTCAGACGACTTTAATACAATACAGTTTTAGTCATAATTTTTTTTAACAATGAATTAAAAAAAATTAAATAACTTATTTTTATATTATTCTTATCTCAATATACTCTATTGTGTAATTTGACGATCACATCATATACTATGTAGCGATTTGATTTTATTTTATTAAAGAGATTATGTTTTAGAAATATAGAACTCTTATGGAAACTTTAGATATTAAAATTATACCAATATATTCAAGTATATAGCTTATTGACTAAAATTATATTAATAGATGAAAAAAGATTATATGACTTAATGAATCTTATATATGAGTTGAAACAATATAATTGATTAAATTTGATTAAAATTTGCATTATTTAAATTTTATTAATACAAATTCAAGAATTGTATTTTTTGTGAAAAAAGAATAACAATAACAATGCATAATGATAGTTTACTTTATCATAAAAAATACATGGAGCATATAAGGAATATTTATGTATACATCTTTAATACTATTTATATGAATGCGGATGCGGGATGGTATATGTTATATGTAATCTTCTAGATTATGTATTTAACATATATATAAATACATAAAAAAAAATATTTATAATAATAATTTAATTCGGTATAAGCATTTATAGAACATACATATATGCAAATAAAAATAATTCATATAAATGCATTATGGAAATGATAAGTAAACATTTTTGTACTTTTAAGATTATTTTAACCAGAATTGAGATTATACACGAAATAATTAAATAAAATGCCGCAATTAACAGTAAAATGAATTTATATATTTGTATTATTATATTCATATTTATATATATATATATATATATTATATATATATAGGTATGGGATAGGTATGTATAGGTATAGAACGTATATATAGAAAAGGATTAAATTAAATTTTTTTAATGTACCTATATATAAGTATACAAAAGATAATTCTATTTACATTTTCTTTAATTCTTCTAAATATTATATTTTATATACATATATGAACATGTCGTCTATATGGTATAATATACTTATCTAAAAATCTCTCACTAATATATGTAATTGTTTTCATGTTTTGCGGTGTTGTTGAATAAACTGATATAACTTAAATTATATTTTATGTATATTGATAATATATAAATATATAGTACTTTTATTTCAATGTAATAACATAAAAATGTATGTGCATATAAAAAATTTAAAGGGTTGATTGTATCAACAAAAATATGTATATTTTTGAAACATTTTGTGGTTTTTATTGTTTCCGTAAATTTACTTTTATTACTTTACTTATAAATAAAAGTATATATACTATATACATCAGTAATAAACTATGTTAGAATACATATTAAAAAATAAATTCAATTATTTTGCAGTAACCTCATAATAAAATGTTTTATAATTGGATTTTAAAATGATTAAAAATATTTATATATACATTGTACGAATTTACCATAATACATTTTCTATCTGATCTAAATATTTTATATAAATTTTGTAAGAAGTATTATAAATTTCAACGGAGTTTTATGAAGATTAAAATCTACACATATCGGTATGCCGAATTCCACCAATGTCTTAATCAAAATACTTCTAACAACATAGAGCAAATGTATAAAAAATGCACCTTCTAACTTAACTATAATGAGAAAGGAATTTGGGCCAATCAATCTTTTACTTATAGATTAGTAAAGTGAGGATGAAAAATGAGAAAGAAGACAAGAATTGTTTAAAAATAAATGTATTAAAAAAAATTATTTTGTATAGATAATATATTACAATATCCAAATTTCGAAAAATTGTAGTTAAAATTAAGATTTTGTATATTTGTTTATTTTAGACATACAATTTTCCTTTAGTTGAATCGTGCTGATTTACTATATAAGGAATATTAACTCATCAAAATCAAAACTTTGGGTGAATGTCGAAATGTCAATAAGTAAATTATGCAGAAAAATTGTATTTATATTAAAAAAAAATTTTAAAAGTAAAATAGTGTTATATTTAAAATGAAAAAAAAAATAATAAATAAATATAAATATATGCTGTAAATAAATTTTATAAATAATTAAAAATTTAATACTATTGTATGATAGTTTTTAAACGCGATAGTCAAATATTTATAACAAATAAAAATAATTTGATTTTTCACTTAACAAAAAAATAATGTTAAATAAGTATATAATAATTTAATTATGTAAATAAAATCCCGCATGTTATATATATTTATTTATAGTCGTTATAATCAAATATATATGTAAAACCCCCACACCTATTCCGAATTTTTTTTTTTTTTATAAACAAATACATCGCAATTCGTGTGTATCATCGCCAAACTATATATATATCTTCAGATATAAAAAATATAGTTATAAATATAAACAGTTTGTTTGCAAATCATATATATATATATATATATATATATATATATATATAAACGACAAAAAAACAATGGTGGTATAAAACGATGATAACCGACAAAGATGAAGAAAATAATGATGTAAAATAAAAGGAAAACATGGTGTGTGTAGATAAAACCATTGGAACGACAATGATTATCATGAAAACTTTTTTTTTGTATTACTACAAGACGACGGACGCAAAATCAAAATGGTACTATACCATCCATATAGAAGAGAGCAAAAATAAATATTTTATATTCAACGCTATATATGTATTCATATTTATCGAATAATATAATATATAGATAAATATATACATAGAAAAACCTACCTCAATGTTAGTCAAATAACGAATAATTTGAAAATTATTATCAAATATTTGGAAAAGGATGTTTACTCGAGAATATATATACAATATACATATCTATAAATAATATATATAACAAAAACACTTTTTTTTAAATGATGTTTTGTTTTGTACATATACCTCATATACATTCAATGATTCAATGCATATATTTTTAAACACATAGACAAAAATAAGATACTTGAAATTTAAAAAAAATGGTCTATTTAAAAATATATACCTATATTATATAGATATAGATTTATTTAGTAACACGAAATGGAGCAATTTTTAAATAATAGTATTTTAGGATCAATAAAAATGAATGCCGTTCGAAATTGATGTAAACTGAAGGTGCATATAACTTTTTATATTACGTATTTAATGAATTCAATATTTTTATATATAGGACATTTTCTTAATTTGATTTTCTATATTATATATTTTTGTTGTGAATGAGATCATTAACAATATAATAATTAATGTACAATTTTGAATTTTGAAATGGTATAGCAAAATAAAAATACATGTTTTATATATACTATACAACATTATTAAATATACAAATGTTTTTATTATAATAATGATGATGTATGTATATAAATGGGAGCATATTCCTAATAAATTTATATGAAATGACAAACAGCATATATTTAAGTGTATAGATAATAAATTTAAATTTTTCTTATCTCTGAATTTATATATAGTAATTTGAATGTATGTTTTTTTTATTTTATATACACCCGATATATAATGTTTATGACTACACGATATCAATTTTAGGAAATGCAGTTTTTCAATCGTTTATCGTTATCTATATAATATGGAAAATTATGGTTACATATTGATAAGATGGCGACAACGACAAGGCACACTCGATAAATATATATACGAGGTTTTTTCCACTTTCCAATTTTATAGATTTTTTAGAATATCAAACTCAAACTATATATTTATTTACAATCATTTAACAAGCATATATATATTATTTCTGATAACGTATTTATTTTTTTACATACATAATTTAATTAATTATATACATAGATATACTTTCATGATAAAAAAAAATATTTGTCATTTTTATATTTGAAAAATGCATTGAATATAAATGGGTAAATAAAGTTGATGTTATTTAAATATATAATAAAAAGGTTTTATTTATTATAAATGATAAGAAAGAGGTATATTTATTAGTGCACGTTTAGACATAATAAATAAATTATTGAGAATGCATATTTACATTGGACACATATAGCGTTTATATATATAATTATAAACATCAATTAAAGATTAATTTCACTAGCATTCAGGTTTTGTTTTTTCATTCAAATAGGAAATTAATCAAAAATTTATGATGTATTCTGGAATAGAAATTTGCTGGAATCATAAAGTTTTAAAAATATTAGATATATATATATATATATATAATATATATTTATAGGGTTTAATTAGTTATAGTGGTTATATAGTTACTTCATGATATAAATTATTAAAAAATTTTGCAAAAAAAAAACATTTACCCCATTGAATTTTCTAAAATTTACGTATACCTACTTTTCATTTTGTTCATATTATATTCTTATATATATATGTATTCATGGTTATAACGTTTATGCATAGCAAATTTGATATATATGAATATTATTTTTCGACATGATTATTTCCATATATGCATTAGATAGAGTTATAATAATATATTAAACGTCTCAAATTTCATATTATATAAAATGTACGTTTATACATAAACAAAGTACATCATATATATACAATAGCACCCATTTTTGTTTTTCTGCATCTATATAAATATAGTATATATCCTTGTTTTGAAATATATGGGTTTATTTTATATAAATAAAAGGACTATCACTATTCTCTATATACGAGTATATATATTATGATATTATATATACACGAAGGATATTATATTATGCCATGGCATGCGCATAAAATTAAGCCAATATTATTGTTTTGTTATAATATGTTTTATATGTATAATTTTTGTCTATACATAGGTAGACATTACGTAATATATATTTATGTATATATTCAAATTTGATTATATTCTTTTAGAAAATTCCGTATTTTGTTATCACAAACAACAAAACCTTATATTTATAATATATATTCGAGACAATAATATTATTGTATAAAGCTTTTGAAATGTTCAATTATTATTAATTCATACATTATTTTCTTTAAACTTATACTTTATTAAATTAAATAATTTAGTGAAATCGGAAAATCTTCAATGAATATAAAATGCTCATAAAATATATATTTATTATGAATGCGTATATAAAATGGTGATATATTCATATTATGCTATACATATGATTATTATTATTATTATTTTATTATTTAAAAATAAGCATAAATAGATATATATAATACTGTATATCTGTATACATTTTTGTGCAAACAATTTTAGTAATTCTGCAACCGCGCCTTTAATGTACACATTATTAAATTTTGTTCAAATAAAGATATGCCACAATATATTCAAATAAATATATATAAATAAATAAGCGTATAAATATTATCATATATTTATAAATATATTCTGTTTTCTTATAATTTACTTTTATATTTATATCCACAGTAACATTATTACAATTACACAATTATTGTCTCTTATTGCAAAAATTAAAAACAAATATTTTATAAATCATATAATTTAAATTTCTATATTCACCTTTGTTTATAAGTTAAATAAAATTGATGTGGTATCTATAACCTACACAAAAATCAGAGAAAACATTTATACATTTTTGTGATTGTTTTATATAAAAACACCTTTAATTTATTTATAGAAAATATATAGATATACATATAGTGTTGAAAATTATTTATAGACACAAATCTAAGCAGAGAAATGTTATAGACACAAATCTAAGAGTATTTTCAAATTTATTATTACTGCTGATTTATATATACAGAAAAACTATTGAATGAAATATCAGAATGAAATAATTTAAATATTATTAAACTTGTACTATATATCAAAATCTATAACTAATGTTATATAGTCAACTTTATGAATTGCTTATATTTATTAGCAAATATTATTAAAAAATATATTTATGTAAATTATAATATTATATACAAATAACATTTTTAACCTTTTTAATTAATACCTACATCTTCCATTAATAGTTTTTGTCATATGTCCTGTATCCATAGATATCTATGTATAAATAGCATTCTTATTATATATACCCCAGATATATCAATTTTTATGAATTACTCCTTTACATGAGTATATACGAATATACTTGACTTGATTTTATCAAACGAAAACAATAAACACTAGATAATAATAATAATAAAAAAACAAAACCAAAATATTAATACAATAAACTATATAAATATACATTCATAATATATATGTAAATAGAAATTAGTAAGTTCAATAAACGATAGCATGACTTCGACTATATATAACCGAAAAGTATATTTTGAAAAGTATAACAATATATAATAAATACATTTATCAACAATTGAAATATAAACAACAATATAGATTGTTCATGAGTTCTATGCATTTATCTATACATATATATATATATTGTTTTAAAAATGTGTATAAAAATACATTAAAATAAAAGGATATTAAATAAAATAAGAATAATAATAGAATTTTATAAAGGACAGTAAAGTAAAGGTTAATTTAAGTTAGAGAATCTACAAATAAAATATTAAATACTTACATGATGATATGATATTATATGCTGATTTATAGTAACCGTATTGATATTCTTGAAGTTAAAAACTGAAAATTAATTTAAATTGAACCTAGATATTATATAATATATTAGAAACTTCATATAATATAAATCTTGTTAAAATCAGTTTTTATAAATTAAATATTTATATATTCAAAATAATATGTGCATTCACATTTATATGAAGTTTCTGCCATATCTGTATATATAGATTTCCATTTTTATTTTTAATGTTTTAATGTTTGATAAAATATCTCGCACTACGTTTCTGTAACATATAACTTGAAATATATACGGTTAGAATTGATTTTAAAATTTTAAAAATTGCATTATTTTATGATTGAACTAAAATGCACCGCATTTGTGTTTAATAAAACATATTTTACAGGTTTTTTTTATTATCCAACAGACAAATGAATAATTGATAATATAATAATCAATAATATAATATATGAGCATATTTTTAATGGTTCCTTTGACAAATCAATTCAGATAGAGATCATATATATGAGGATAGGGTATGTAATATGGTAATAATATACATACAATAGGTATTTATTTATTTAAACAAAAAAATATTGTATATACTATATACATATAGAAGACTAATAAAAGTTTAAAACATCCGGCTATATATTTATAATCATAATATTCTTTTGTAAATACGAGTATTATTGTTGTATTGTAATTGTTTTCACGCACCCCCATAAATGATGTGATTATTTTTGTATTGTATACATATATATACAATTTATATATTTATACAAACAAAATAATCCAATTTGACCCGAATGAATTTATTATAAATATATATAAAAATGAAACGATATTTATATAATAAAAAGATAAGAGAGCAATGAAATGTGTAATTGCAACAATAAGGATTTCATTAGATGTATAAAATAACAATGAGATTTCATAGATAAATATATTTTTTATAAACAGAAGGGATATAAAACTATATATATATATATATATAATTTTGAATATATAGTTCCCTGCTCTCTGTACATTTACTGAAATATTACTTAAATCCAGATTGACACACAGTGCAAATATATATATATGCATGTATATTGTATACTTATTTGTATGTTAATCTGAATGAGCATATATTATATATATATATATATATATATATATATATATATATAACATAAAATTTGAAATCAATTCATATATATATATATATATATATATATATATAAGTACAAATGAATAATAAACCGCATGAATGTCATATGGGATTTAAATATATGTATATCCTTTTTATATACACAATATTAGATGAATTTTTTTATTTTGTATTTTTATGCAAGTGTATAAAATAATAAACACATCAATTATTTTATTACAAATATTACATTTAGACAAATATTCAATCAAATATAAAACAGCATCAAATCAATCTCGCGTTTACATTTAATACATTCGTTGATAGAGAAGATTAATATTATATTATGTGATTATATATAAATATTTTTATTGAAAGATTAAAAAAAATATTTAGAGTAAAATAAAACAGATGCTTGATAAAGGCATTTATATATAATAAACTTTTTCCTTTAGGATAATATAATTAATTTCAATTTTGTGAATTGACTGTATTGCCATGTATATTTGTGTGCGCTTTATTTTGTATTTCGTATTATATAATTGATAAAAAATGCTTCTGTATATAGTATATATTTTCATCAAATATATATAATCCAAAAGTTATACGCAAATAATTTATATAGTAGTAAATTTTTATATTCATTTTATTGATTATATAAAAAATTATCTAATACATGCATTAAATAATAAAATCGAATTCAAATTTTATGTTATGTATATGTAGCGAGACGCAAGAGAATGATTAGAATTTATGGTTTTATTTTAATTTCTGTGACATATGGTGTATTTTTTTTATTGGGTAATTTTTATTTTTTGTTTGCAAGATTGTATACAGGTGCTTTATTGATATAAAGACCAATATATGGGGTATATGTAAATATTTTTCCTGATGATTTATAATAGTGTGTTATATAAATTGAAATAATTATATATATGTACGACTTATCATATATAATGTATATTATTTCGTTTACTCATAATAACAACAAATCATTTGTTTTATTGAAAGAAATACAACAACTTTAAATAATTATTATATGGAAAATGTTTAAGTCGAAAATTTTCGTATAGATTAAAAGTATTCGCAGAATTTCAATGCCATTTTCTGGTGATATGAAGTAAATAGAAATGTATTTAACGTTAACGAATAAATCGAAATATTAATATTGGAAATGTAATAATATTTTATGATTTCACTTCGAATTAAAATCCTCTAGAATAAACCATTTCATTAAGTTTTTTAAAATTAATTCTTGGAATGTAAAAAATCTCATTTTCGCTTTGATAATTTTATTTGATTTCCATAATTCCTATAAATTTCCATGTTATAGGTTTGATTTGTAGCCGGTGATTCTTTCATATATATAATATTACACACAAAAAACAACAAATTTATTTTAATTAATTTTTTGAAAACATTATAGGTTTAATTCTTTTTATATATTGGTGACATGTGACGAATAAAAAAAAGAAGATGTTGATTTTTTAATTGTAATTTTTATAAGATATATTTTTTTGTATTTTGTTTTTTTTTAAATAAATGTAGATATACTAATTTATATATAATATTACTTATATCAAATCATTATTTTTAATTATTGTTAATTATTTTTATATTTTACAATATTTCATAATTAAAATTTATTATGTTTTAAATTTATATATAAATTTTTTAATTTCATTTATATAATCGCTTATAAATTAATTTAATATATATTTATACATTATACTTTTACATATATTATGGTATAATTTTCTTTTGTTTTTTTTTATTTTATTTAATTCAGTTTCCTTTTTAACTAAATATTTTTTCATTACTTTGTTTAAAATCAAATTATATGTATATTAATATAATTACAAATATATTATATCGAATTTGCACAATATTCATTTATATTTTTATTCACATTTTAATTTTATAGTTTACATTTTTTATGTACATTTTATTAAACCTTTCCTTTAATTACATAAAAATTTTGTTTATTTTTTTATGTTTAGGAAAAATTCAGGAATAAAGTTTTTCTATTATATATCATGTTTTTACATTTATTTCAAATCAAAATCATATTTAAATTTTAATATACAATAAAATTCGATCTATGCTTATCAAAATGTAAAATAGGTTTCGTATTTTTTTAGTAGAAATAAATATTAAAATTATAAATTGTAACGAAATCAAAATAATTTATATACGTGATATTGAGGCGAATACTTTGAATACAGTCAAACTATATTTGAATAATGATTATAGTTTCGAATTATATAGAGAATAAAATATTCATAATATGTTAGATATAATAAAACTTTGGATATATATATATATATATACCATCCAACCAGGATGGTTAAATTTCGTTACCTTGGCGTACTAGATAGATAATTTCAATTTTCAATAACCGTATTATATATTGTATTAAAGATTGCATTAAGTAATAATTTATCTTCACTATATTATGCACAAGGACGCATACAATGTAATGAATGATTTTTTTATATTCTGTTAAAAAATTCATTTACCAGAAATTGAAAATAAAATAATGTTAGAAATATAGACAAAAAATAATTGATAAAATTGATAAAAAGTAAATTAAAATTATTTCTGTTTGTTCATCAAATCTTTTTTAACATTTAACGAATTTTTTAGATACATATATAATTTCAATTGAATTAAATTTAATTTTTATTAAAATAATTAATAATTTTATTAATGCATTATAAATAATCATTCATTTATAGAAATAACATCAAAAATTGAAGATAAAAATGAAATGATGAAGAAATGTTTTTATATAATCGAATGGCAAATTTAAAATTTATATATTAATGCATTTGTATTTAAATTTTTTTTTGTTGTCAAAATAAAAAACACAATCATGTAATATGGAATACAATAATTTACAGGTATATATTAATAAATGAATAAAAGCAATCGATAAAATAAATATATAAATAAAAAGTAAATTTATATTTGTAATATATTGTTAATAATGAAATATTTTATTTTCGTTTTTCTTTTAGCAATTGATATTATTGGGGCATTGTATTGACTTGCACATATTTGCATTAAAAATGAAATAAAAAACAAAAACATTTTTCCAATATAAAAGAAATGTTGAGCTTGAGATGTATGCCATTTAATTTATAATAAAAAAATATTTATCCGCTATATTAGAAATGAAAAATAATAAATATAATAACAATAATGAGAAAAAAATTTAAAATTATTGAAATAGAAAATAATATATATAAAAAAAATTAAATAAAATTTAAATTTTTGCAATATTGCACACATCCAAAATATTAATGTATCAATACGTTTATATAATGTATACGTTTGTATGTATACGTTTATATAAAATTGTTTGCAAATGATTTTTAATAATCTATATATTTGCATTTCCATTATTAATTATAAATCGAGATAATTAAAAATTATGTATATTATATATAATTGCCCCTATTGTCGAAATGTAAAATACATATTTTCAAGTGAGTATATATATACACATACATATATTTTAATATGGTAAACTTCATTTCGAAAATGATTATCTAAAATTAAAATCATAATTGTCAAAATAAATTAATTTTTTTTTGTAAAATGCATCTAAATTAAATTATTAATTCAAATTAATAAAAATAATATTCTATTTTGTAAATTTCGAGATTTCCTGTTTCAATAAATTTTCTTCTTATTTTTTGTTTATGTGTTAATTTACTTATTTAATATAGTATACATATCTTTCGCAATAATAACATATAGCCATTTTATAAAGTCCATTATATATTAATATAGTGCGTTTGAATTTAAGTATAACTTTTTAATAGATTTTCAAAAACATATTCACGTTTTCGAGAAGAAAACAAAAGAAATTTGATATTGATTTGACCTAAAATTACTTTATCATATATGAAAATAAAGTTTTTTTTTTACAGATATATATAAATATTGGATAAAATATAATCAATTCCAAAATCCAAAATCAAAGCGATTCGAAAAACGTAATATCCTTTATTTCACAATTTAAACATATAAGTCTATAGGTTGACATTAATGACTTCTATACACAATGACTTTCAATCAATATTCATGGAATAATCCGTAATATTTTTTATAAACACATATTTTACCTTTGAAAAGGTACAAAGATATCAAAAAAATGAATTAAACTTTAATTTACTAAAATTATATATTATCTTGATAAGATTAATTATTGAAATGTATTTGAAATTATATAAACATTTAACATTTTGTTATTTAAGACTATATATATGTTTTTAATAAATAGAAAATGAATTAATTCCTTTTAATAACATCAGAGCTCGCACTATTAAGAATAGTGCGTTCGTATTATAATATGTGGTCGCATATATCATAGATGACGATTTTTTTTGGAAAATAAATATTATTAAAAATAAAACAATCCGAAAGAATACACACATTTATCTCAAAATATAAATGCGATAAATGATAGTATATCTACAAAATTGATATCCAATTTATAGTATAATAAATTTGTTTACCGCATGCATTTTTTAATAGAAATATTATTAATATATCGTTATCTATATTTCCATACATTAAGTGTTGAGGATATTGTATGGTTGTATGATAGCAACATTATCATAATGGTTAGGGTTAAGGTAGTTTCATGAGGTTTTATAAATACCACAATTTGTATATATGTCATATTACAATGTAAAAATTGGTAAAAATTTACGTATTAATATATTTATATATAGATATATATCAATATAGATCTAAATCCTACATAAATACATTCACGAGTTACCGTATATCTACCTACATATATGAATAATTGTATATATATATATATATATATCATATAATATTTAGCCAACATAAAAAATAAGGCCGAATTAACATTATCGGAAAACAATATTTTTTATTTTATTATATGAATAAATACATAAACTCATGTAAAATGTAAACATAGCAATGTGGTATAGTGGTATAGCAAGGTATATAATATACAAATATCGAATATTTATTGTAGTTTATAATATAAAAATAATATAAGATTATTCGAAATAACCTTTTCAGAAAAATCGATTGATTATTAAATATATAGGTATCCGTTTACTTATGTTTAGGAATACTTGCATATATATTATGTTATAAGGCAATTTATAAAAATTAATAACACATAGACTGTAAAACATTTATTTTGTATATACTCAAAAATCAATAAAGTCTAATAATAAACCGCAATTACGGAGAGTATGAAAACGCCCAAATATCTTATTAAAAATTGGCATATATAAATTATCGCTGAAAATTGTATATATGTGCAATGTGCATTCTATATATAATACATACACAATTGTTAAGGCCATTGAATAACAAAAATATATATAGTTACATTGAATTTGCAATTTAAAATGAATTTATAAAATGGAATGATAATAAAATGTATGTACATTAAATATATATTATGTGTAGAATACATAAACAAATGATCTTATTATTATTATCTATATTCAATTCACTTAAATAAAAAAAAATCTTATTTACAATTTAATATTAATATTTGTTTTGTTTTTCTTAAAAATTTTTTATTTACCATAAAATATAATTATATATATGAATATGAACTATCATATATAGATGTGGGGCGGGACAAACCATCATATAAAGTCATCATATCCCTTTTATTATATTATTATGTTTATTAATGTAACTAAATGATAACTTGAAAATTAAAATAAAAATAAAAATATTAATTTTGTTTCTATTTACACAATCACTTTTTATTGGTAATTTAATTTTTCTTTGAATTAAAAAAATTGATTAAAACTATTTAATTTTTTGTTATTCATTACATCTATATCTTTAAAAAGAATTAATTTTTCTTATTTTTATCAAATTATTTTCATTACACTGCACTATGCACACTGATGCATCCAATTATTAAACACACATATAATATACACTTATAATTATTACATTATTACATATTTATTTATGTATTTTTAGATTATTAGAATGTTTTAATTTGTTAATAATTTCGTTACATATATTTGTATATTAATTTATTTAATATATATAACTAAATAAATTTTTTTTTTTCAATTAATAATATTGATTTTATGCTAATGGGTACTGATGTCACAAACTCGTTGTACCGGCTGATGTATGATATCCTAATGATTGATAATATGAATCTTGTCCTAAGGCAGCATGTGAATTTGGTAATGGACTAAGTGTATTATATCCAGCGTATTGACTCATATCATACATTTTAATATCAGCCTTTGATTCGGTGGGTAACAGTCTAGTAATTGAAAATGGATGATTTGATGGTGTATAACCGCTTGGTTCCTGTTTTAAATGATGCATTGAATGGTAATCGCCAAGTAATGTCGGATGACATCGTTGAACCATTGCCGATAATTCTTCTTGTTGCAATTGTGCGTGATGTGCTGCATGTGATGGATGTTGACCACCACCACCATTACCTCCTCCTCCTCCTCCACCTCCACCACCACCACCACCACCACCGCCTCCGCCTCCACCGCCACCATGTCCTTGTTGTCCTAAACATAAATCGGAATTATGTAACATTGCTAATGCATCGGCATCTTTGTGCACGTTAAGCATTGCATTTGCTAAATGGGAATCATTAACGCCAATACCTTTATGCGTATGATCACCACCGCGATGATTGTGGTGATGTGAGTGATGGTGATGGTGATGATGATGGTCGTCAATATTATCTTTTTTACCGCCGGGACTTGTTGCTTCTAAACTATGCGATGGACTTTTATGTATTTGTCTTACTTGCTCTTTCTTTTCATCTTTAAATCGTTTCTGTCGTCTTAAATAACAACCATTTTCAAACATATTTCCTGAATCTGGGTGTAATGTCCAAAATGAACCTTTTCCCGGCTTGTCGGGTGTTCGGGGTACCTTCACAAAACAATCGTTAAAACTAAGCGAATGTCTTATTGAATTTTGCCATCTTTGTTGATTTTGTCTATAGAATGGAAATAAATCCATAATAAATTGATAGATTTCGGATAATGTTAACATTTTATGTTGATTATTTTGTATGGCCATTGTGATTAGTGATATATAGGAATATGGTGGTTTTGCATGAGTATAACTGCGTCTATATGTGGATGGTTTTTCAACACGTGAACGTTGTAAAATGGCTGAATTTGGTGAACCACCGTCACCATTTATGTCGCGCCCTGTGTTCATTGAATTAACCGATGTGTATCCAATTGGACCCATTGTTCCAATTCCCATGTTACATGAACCCATATTACTTAATGGTGAACCCATGGAACTATATGGCATTGATCCGCCGGTTGTCATACAATTTGAGGTTCCCATTGAGTTCATACCGGAACCGACGGAGGCCATCCCATTGGTGCCCAAAACTGATGTTCCGAAACCGGTTGTTTGTGGTGAAACGGACGTCATTCCACCCATACCCATTGTGTTCATACTATATGTTGTAGGCATTGGACTCATATTACCTTGACCCCCATTACCTCCGCCACCATTTCCACCGCCTCCTCCTCCACCTCCACCACCGCCGCCTCCACCACCTGTGCCATTATTTGGCATATTATTGGCAACGGATGCCTCAGGATATAATTTTTGCATTATATAATGTAATAATTCCTCTTCACTCTTTATTTTGAATGAGTTATTTTTGTAAACTTTTGTTATTGGAAAATAATTATACAACTATTTAAAAAAAAAACACCTTTTGCACAAAGTTTTTTAATAAATAAAAAATTAACAACGTAAAAAATAATAAAACACACTGCACAAAATGCGCAAAATATAAAACATTTAATTTAATTTTTTTTTGTATTATTATAATACTAAACTTTGTATTTTTATTCTATTTTATTTTTACATATTATTTGTAAAATTTAATTTAAAATGTACGAAATGTTTGTCGTTTTTACGTTTTGTAAAATATTGTATATATATAAATTTTTTTATTTCAAAGATCAACAAATATATGTTTGTCAATTGTGTTACATATATATGTTTTATTTTAATTTTATTTTAGCTCAGGAAACCAATTTACACGCACATTTTCTTTATAAAATAATAACTTTTCCACTGTTACACGCCCGCAGTTGAATCAAAAAAATTCTAAATAACTTGAAAGCAATACAAAAAAACCTACGTATACAATTTATATTTGTTTGTTGTATTATACATTTTTTTTTTCTATAAATGTTATTCATTTAACGATGATGCTATTATATATATTATTGCTTATTGATTGATGTTATCGATGCCGTTCGTAAATAGAAATATATATATATATATTTGTATATACACAATTCATTATTATATTTCGTTGATCGTTGGACAAAAAGTTTAATATAGTTTTTGGGCAACAGGTTCCAAAATTCACATTATTTCAAATTAAAGACGAAGAAATCAAATAATTTCACCATATATACACAATATATTATAAGCAAATAAGTATATATATATATATATTATATATGTACATAAATATAGATATATCTATATAAATAAATATATATAACTATATAAAAATATATATAGATATATATGTTTAAATATATTTATGTATACAAATGTATATATACGATTTGTTAAGTTGTTTTATTTCGATATCGAAATGGTAATGTTGACACGATGCAATCAAACACACCAAACAAAGTCACTTTGATGATTGAAAAAACAAATATGCGTCGTTGGTCTTCGTTGTCAGGAAAATCTTTTATAGAATATTCTATATGCATATATATATACCAAAAATTATATATTTATTTATATCTCTATATATATACCATAAATATATATTCTCAATCCTATACGTAAACTTTTATTTATTTAATATACATGTACAATAGAGATATGTATATGTATGATTATTAAAAATAACAAACTGAATATGTCCCCTAAAAATCTACCAGTTCACTTTCAACCGTCGCGAAATTTACGTTACTTTTGTATGTTATTATTATTTTTAGTTGATGATTATTTATGGGTTATTATTATTATTATTTTTATATATTTTTTTTTTAAATTGATACACACAAACCGTGTTTATACTAGCCGTTTTAAAATTAAGATGCGACTGTTTACAAAGGGGAATGCCTACTTACTATTATTTGGCTTACTAACAATATTCATCGAACTGAAGTGTAGTGTCTATATTCTCCGTGTATGAAATGTCTATGTGTAGTGTAAATATAAAATGTTATCATTGAGAATATGAATTGAAAAATGGGTATATGCACTCATATTCAAAATATCTATAAAATATATATGAAATAAAGTTTCTGTTTTGTGTATTAGTTTATATACCATTTATTTACATGATATATAAAATGTATATAACAAGAAAATTTATTTACTTAGCTCTCAGTTCAAATAAATATATGTATATAAATAAGGAAAACTGGTTTTGAAATACATAAACTTACACATCCACAGCATATTCAATATACCAATTCAATCCCACTTACATTCAGACAATTTTCAATGAACAATGAATAGAATATGCATATATATATATATACCCATATATATGTTCGATAATTTGATTAAACCAGAATTTATATATGTATAATATGCTTGCGTTTGATATTTCATTTTCATTTCATATATTACAGGTCTTTTTCTCTATACTCCAATCCAAATATGGAATTCATATCGGGTATGTACACAGAATACAGGTTACCAAGTTACTAAATCATATGGGTGGAGTTATACCATTCATACACCGAGGATTCCAGCCAACCCTCTTACACATTTATATGATGATATGGTAAAATCAGGGTTTTTTTTTTTTAATTTTGTGTACGTGAACCAATATGATGTATATACGGAATGGAGATCAAGAGATCTCTAGATATATATTTGGATTTTTCTTGCACACATTCACCGCATAAACACAAACCATTTTAATATTTTGTTTATACATTGTACAATGTATATAAAGAAGTATATATTATATTTTTCACTGACAGCAAAAATTTTCATATACAAAGTAAAATGATTTTTTTTTATTTTCATTGCATCAATATAGATTGAAAGCGATGAAACGAAAAAAGTATTTTTGGTTGAATTGTATTTTATATAATTTACGAGTAACAATATAATAATGAAATAAGATTTCATTGATCTTGTGATAACATTTTGCATACATATCATAAAATTCAAATCTTTGATGTTGATTTTTTGTCCAACAAGTGTTTTTTTATATCACTTATACGTATATATTTACTGTGTCCTTTCTTTATTATATCCTAAAATGGAAAGTGGTTATTTTTTGATTTTTTTTATTATAAAATTGTGTATATAAGAATCGTGTTTAAAACCTCACCGCATTATAAACAACTATATATATATAATAGTTTTGTTAAAAAGATTTATTATAATAGAATTGTGAATTTTTTTGAAATATTATTAGAGTGTGTGCGTGTGTGAATGTGGGTATAAAACCAAAATTTACTTAATCTTAATATTTTTGAATATCATCACAAAATAATTAGACATTATACTTTAATAAATTGTCGCAATATGATTAATATATGTGTAAATATAACTTGAAAATCTTTCAAAATATGAATATAATTATTATAGCCACATTGATCAGACAACGATCTGATCTCTAATACAATTTCTGAATTTGATATTTAACCATAAATATGAACTCTGTATACAATTTTTTTCAAAAAATACGTTCGCAGTATACAGAACTGCATTTAAACCCGGGACTCATTAAACCCACTCATTCTGTGATTATATATGATGACACGTATGAATTCAAAAAATTAATAATTAATTTTGACAATTTTTCGTAAAAAAAATCGATGGAATAATCAATTTATATAAAATAAATTTATATATGTATAATTGTATATATATATATACTAATAATACATAAAAGTATAAGTTGCAAAATGTGTTAATATATCTCATGGGATTTTTAATCTAAACCTAACACAATATAAATATATCTATATATAGTATATATATAATATATTGAATATGTAGTATTCTATTCGCTAATTATTTACCAATTTTACTACATTAGCGACATTCAGAATAATTTTTCCATATCATTTATAAATTAAAAAAATGAAAAAATAACAAAATAATGTAATAATAATAAATAAATAAATAAATAAAAATCTATTATAGACCTGTGAGATATACGTGCGAGAATATTATTATAATTATTATTTATATATGCTAATTATTCTGGTTAAAGTGTTATATGTATGTGATGTGATGAATGGAATATAATATTTACAACATCAGAAACAATAAATACTTATAAGCATTTAACTTAGCTTTTTCTCAAAAAACTTCAATCAATGTATATTATAATATATACAAAAATAAAAATATAATATTTATATTAAAAGTTAATTTTTTACCTAAAATTAAATATTCAAGGTTAATGGTTTTCATCATTTTTGTTGTCATTTTTATTAGAATTTTATTTTTATTTTGATTTTTGTACAATTATGTATATATATTTAAAATGGTTGATGCTTCTAATTTTGTGTAACATATACACATTGATTCTTTTTCATTTTTTGGGTTGTTGGGAGAGTTCATTGTTTTTATTTTTTATATAGTATATAAAATATATCGATGTTGATTATAATTAACACCTTTACCTTTACTTTCTATATAAAAAATAATAAATATTTAATTAATTTACTCCTCCGAAACATTTATTTTAAAAAATGTTTCTTCAATTGATCTAATAAAAAATAAATTAAAAGGAAATTCTTCAATGTTGATCTGCTTTAAATGTTACCAAATTCATTTTAAGCTGTAAAAAATTAAAGATTTTTGTATATGTAATCAATATTATGATTTTGATCATATTATCCATTAACTATAATTCATCCTTTGCAATATTAAACTTGAGATTTTGATAGAAAAAATTTAACGATCATACAATTATTATTAATATTTTAAGCGTTTAGTATAAATGGATGTTTATGATATTAATAATACGTTTGATGAATGTATTCAAGAATCTTTTACCATATATACTAAAGTTCATTTTGCTTTCTTTCAATGATATTAATTTTTAATTTTTTATCACAAAAGTTGGCATTTAAATATTAAAATAATTTACAACACAAAAAGTCGATGCAAATGTGGTAATTAGTCAAATACAATTAAAATCACTATTTATACAATTCCGCGAGTTTTAAAACGGTCAATATAGGTATCTATAATTATCAACAACTATTTAGTTAAAATATTTTAATATAATCATCAAAACAAATAAATTTATAACTGAAAAAATATTCTTTATAAATAAATATATAAATATAACCGATAATATATACTCTCAAAGTAATTGAGCCACTGATCTGTGACTGCATCTATATATGTATATTTATTTATTATTTAACAAAACATACACAAAATTATTTAAAATACTAATTTTATTTTCCTGTGTTATTTAAAAATATAACAATATATCTATTTTTTTTAAAACAAAATACGGTAATGTTCATAAATAATCATATTTATGTTTTCCATCAAAATATATATACATATTTATATATAAACGCAGGTATAATATAGATTTGTAAAGTTACCAGTCATGGTCATCATAATAATTTATATTGATAGATACTTATATAGATTTTTGTTGCATATAAATTGATATAAAAAAAAGGATGACTTATGCATTTTATACGTGCTTACTGCTCACTATGTACATATACTAAATACTATGTACATATAATAAATACATATACGAAAATATTTTATTTTTAATAATTTTTTGACACGTGTTAAAATTAATAATTTTGTCAAATTTTCCATCAGAAAATATATATATAAAATTATATTTAAATAGGTCAATAATATATAGAGAATATATAATATAATTATTTGTTTGTATTCTTACATATAAATATGATCAATTTAATTAATTTAAATAATGTATATATATAACATTATGGATATATATAGTTAGTATGTCATATATAATTCAGAAACATATTCGTTAAATTTCCAGGTGCAATTTTAAAAATGGTTTTATTATATAGAATATATAGATGGTTATTTATTAGCATTAAATGCTTAATAATAATGGAAAAATAAACATTTTAATTATTTCAAAATCAATTATCGATGCGATATTGGTTAAATTACTGGCACACACGTACACAATTAATCTTTGAAGTTTGCATATAGTTATTATCTATTAATAAATTTTTTTTATTCTAACAAAATAACTGACACTGAGTTGTAGATGGTATTTTACATTAAGATATGCTATGAATGTATTAGGCATGGAAAATTAAAAAACAAAATTTAACTAAAGAACTCTAAATCATGTTTATTTATTAATTATAACATATAGATGCCATATACATATTAATTAATATATAAACATTAAGATATATGAATATTAACGTATATATATATTAATAATTTGTTTATTTATTGAATTGATAAATTTGAACCAACTTTACCATATTTATATATAAATAAGTACAAATATATATAAAAAGGTGTTTGAAAAAAAATCACAAACAAATTTAATATGCACATATATAGTTATAAAAATTATAAACAAATAATATAGTGCTAATTATATGTATATTTTTTTTATTTCAATATCATAATTATAAATTATATTTTATTTTTATTTATTATTATTTATATTTATGTATTACATACATTGATAAATGTTATAAACTTTCAATTATTAAATAAAATTAAATAAATAATTCAACCATATATAATAAAATGTATACTCGATACCTGCTATTTTTTTTGTTTTGAAAAATAAATCCTGATTCATATATGATTACCTGTAATTTTAATCTCATCACTTCCTTTTTTTCATTACCGTTAAAAAAATGATTTTTATATCAATAATAACATTAAAAATAAATTATATATCTTGTTTTGAATAAAATTCATATATGTATATTTATTGATTTTTTCTTTAAATGTTTATGAATCAATAAGTGATTGTATTCTGCTAATTCAAATTGATAGAATACCAAATGTTTTTTTTGGTATACAACATTTGAAATATTACAATACGGAAATACATAATCGTATCGCTATATTACCTGGTTTATTTGTATAAAAAAGATTAGTATTTACAATTGTGATAATATGTATATATACGTCCAGTTTTTAATTTCTCTTTAATTATTTATTATCAATACCTTTTTTTTTATAAATATATTTTTTACTAGTATTTTAAAAGGTATATATGATTATTTATACAAGTTAAATATAACAACAAAACTCTTTGTTATTCTTCCGACAAATATATACATAAACAACAATCTATATACATTATAAATATTGTAATATAAAAAAACATTCATATATAAAAAAAAAGAAATAATTGAAAACACACGTACATAATTTTTTTTATGAAATTCGTTATCAATAAGGCGTATAAAATAATATTCATTTTTAATAGGTATCATATAAAAACAATTTTAAATTATTAGTACTATTCCGAAGGTATAATATGCGATTCTATATAGATATATTTATTTATTCATTTTTCATTTTATAACATATATATACAATTATACATATATATTCATTTTATGATTTTCACATCTATATATACTTTTATTATATAGTTACGTATTTATTCTATATGTATATTATTGATAGTGCAGATTTATATTTTTTATGCCTGAAACTTTTTATAGATTTAACATAAAATAAATACTATATAACTTAATATTACATATATAAATATGAATTGTAGATTAACTTTGAGGAACGGAAAACTTATCGTTTTATATCCAATGATATATATAAAAATATTAATAAATTTTTTGTATTATGATTTATTTTTATTTTGTAAGATATGATTTTTTTTTTAAAGTATAATTTTCGTAGATAAAAGATATAATATACTTACACTTATATGATTTTATTACACTTATAAATACAATTAGATGTACTCATCATCAATCAAAGAAATTAAAGGTTAAATATATTTCATATATGTATGTATATAGACATTTTTCACAACATATATGGTATATGGCGCCTCTGTCATATTTATCGGTGGTAAAGATGCAGCATATAATAACAATATTGTTGTTTTGATGGTGATATACATCAACAATGCAATCAAAGAATCACTGTCATCGCATATATATGTACGTATACATTATAAAATATGTAAAATTTTGATTGAACTCTATTGGTATATTATACAACAAATGGATATTGTTTTATTAGTAATAAAAAAATAAACTTATATTTTTAATTTTTACAAGTATTTAAGATTTATATATTTATACTTAACCATTTTTGTCTATTTTGATTTTAATAATAAATTAAATCCCATATATAATAAAAGTTTTTAATAAAATATATGTGCTTTTTAAAGAATGGAATATATCTTCTTCTATATATATTGAGTATACAAAACCATTTTATATGAAAAGATTAAAAAACGTAATATAAATAATATTTATAAATATGCAAAATACATGCAAGTCATGTTGATTTCCATATTTTCATCATATTCACAAAATATCAACCCCTATATGTTCTTTAAAGTTTTTCTATATTAAAAATAAAAACTTCAGTATTATATGCATATACAGATGTATTATAGAATGAATATTTTTGAAGTAAGATATGGGACCATATAGGCAATGACGCAAAACTGATATAAATATATAAGGTACCATTCACCACATTGTGTTTTGTACATATATATATAAAACATTTATCCGTTCTTTATTCATGAATTTTAAATATATATATTGTTGTTTATAAAAAATATGTATTCATATAAATTTTTCAAGAGGATTTATATATGCTTATATAAGAGTTCTTTGGAATAGAATTCTTTCGTCATAAATTGGGAAAAAATATTTATTATTACTATTATTTATAGATGTATATATATATATATATATAATCAATGATTTATCTGATATTATAACAAACATATTTAATATATAATATAAGCATTCAGTTTTTGTTTAAGACCACACATATACATTTTTTTAAATGAATGCATATACAGACTGATTATGCTATATATAATATATAACATACATTTTTGATTGACATTGTAAAATGTGAATTTAGAATTTTAAATATATTTTATATATTTAAAAAATTCCTAAATTATTATTAGTTATATAAACTACTAATTAATACATCTGTTTTTATTTTAGGATAATTATCCATTGATATTATATATGTTATATAATGAATTTTTCATCAAATCTGCGTTATTTATTGGTAAGTATATACTCATGACAACCAAATTGTGTTCCTCATACAATGCAAAACTTTTTTTTTTTAATGTACATTTAGTAATTAATAGTATTACAATTAAATATCTGATATTATTATATATAAATAGATAAAAAAAGAGATACAATTTTTATATTAGTTCCAATTGGTTTGAAAAAATTAAATAAAATAGCTTTTGTAACTATTATATTGGTAATCAACCCTTACTTACTGTATATTATACTATATTTACATTTTCCACCATATGCGTATAGTATACAGTATGTTCTTATCATTAAACTTAAAATTACAGATACATAATCATTTGATTGTTCTTATTGCTGCATCATAATTGTATATTAAAACATGTCATATTATATAGTGATAATTATAAGAATAAGTGTATATATATCGGCAATTCTTAAACTATATAATCCAATATACCGATTCATATATCATGTACATACATATTTCGAAACTTATATAAATGCCATTCATCATATACTCATCATTAAATCAAAATACACATCAAATTTCTATACGAAAAATACCTTTAAACATGTATGTATTTAGTATATAAGGCATATATGGATCCGCAATTATGTTTACATACAAATACCGATTAAATACAAATATGTGATTACAATTAATTGATAACTGCGTATACATACATAATTACATACACACATATGTTTAATTAATGTACAATAAATTAAATATAATTTTGATTAACACAAATGAAAGCTTTGTTACTATTAATATTTACACACATATATTATATTGATATTACACATATAAATGAACTCGCGCATATTATACAAGATATCATAAATGTATTTCATTTTTGATCTATTAATTTATTGATATAAATTATTAATTGCTGCTTTAACAAATATGAAAAACAATAAGTAAATAAATTTTGTTACAATATTATTTATTTATATATACATACAAGTAAGTTATGCCGAAATAAATAGATAAATATTTTGGATGCCATTAGGTCTACGTTAAAAATATAATTTTTTCACATCATTTCACTTTTTTTTCATTGTAAATTTTCTTTATCTTTTTGTTTATATCGAATATATATTCTAAATAGACATATATATATATATAAATGTTATATTAAGTAGCAACAAATACAACATATTAATTAATTTTATGTGTTTAATGCGTACAATGACACATCTGTCAAATAATAATCTAATTGTATTTCGATTTGTTTGACTTGAATTTATTTATTTTTGATTATTATCATTAAAATGAACAATAATTATTGGTGGCACGTTGTCAATTGAATATATAGTTTCTTTTATCTATAACTATATATTTGTTTAAAGAAACACATAAAACAAATAAACAAAAAATTAATTTTAAGATAATAAATGAAGTACATATTTCTGATATTTGAACAATATGTATATATATATATATATACACGCATAATTAACGAAACGATATAGAAATGATAATATAAAAAATATATAATTTGAATTTTATATATACAATAAGTTAATCAATCGCGTACTCTGAATCATGAACAAATTGCGATTAATCATTAGATGCGTAATGGTTTAAATAAAAATTAATTAATTATCAAACAATTGAAAAAAACAACTTAAGGAAGCCTATATATTTATTTATTACGAAGTGAAAAAAATTATATGTATAATTGTGCTGTATTATTGCTTAATATATCTTTAGTTGAATTTGTTTTTGGATACATATATTATCGTTAAATTGCAATTTTGCAATTAATTAGGAAATTACTGACTGATGGCAAATGAAATCAGTACTAAAACTAATACTTATAGTATTATAGTGTAGATTTTATTGCAATTGGTATTTTATATAGATGAAAAGAATTAATAAAAATTAGAATTAAAAATACACGAATATAAATATAATTCTTTATAAACAAAAATAAAGTCAACGTTTTAAATAGATTTATCTTGTCATCACTTCATAATTCAATTGCTTTAATATACAAAATTATTCATTCATGTAATTTGGTGTTTATACAAAAAAAAACAAAAATTCATCATCAAAATCATTAACATCATATATCATTCTTCATAATATTTTAGTTTTCATTCAATTTTATTTATATATACATATATACAGGTAACCCTCCTACAACGCGGTCAAAAGGTTCCTGAAAAATTGCGCGTTATAGGAAATCGCGTTGTAGGAGACTTTAACTCCATACAAAAATCAGGGTTAGGTTCCTAATCGAAAAAAAATAGTTTTTATATGTTTTTATTTAAAAAAATTTTCTATTTATTCAGTTCATATAATAACAACATAAATTAATAAGAATTCTTCTAATTCTAATATATAAAACAAATTACATAAACAGCATAAACATAATATATCTACTCATAAACATTAATCATTTGAATGGTATATTGTATATCATATATAATATTATTTTCACTGTGTGCGTTGGGACTACCGGCGATATACAAATAATAGACTTTTAAATATTTTTGGTTGTTCTATTTGTTATATCTGTAACTTAGATATTAAGTATTATTAGACTTAGAATTATTCAAGGAAGACAGAATAGGAATGTATCGAATTCTAAAAGAAACGAAAGAACAAAGGCACAGCACAGCTCAAGTAGACCAATTCTAAGGATTTTTTTTAGTATTAAACAAAGTCTGTTGAATTTTCAACCGAAAATTATTTTGTTTAAAAAAATCGTACATAAAATTCAACGCATGTTTAATTACAAACAACAACTTGCTTAACAATCAATCAATGCTGAATTAGTATGGTATAATTAGAGGTTACTACAATAAATTTAATAAAATTAAGCAAATTTTTATAACATTTATTGCAGTAATATTACAATCCATCTTAAGAGTGTAGTTCTTACGTTTTGTTCAATAAACATAAAATGAAAAACTAAACTTTTTTAGTTTTTTAGAATATTATTTTAAAAAAAATCTCTAAAATCGCGTTGAAGAAGTACCGCGTTATAGGAAATTTTCCGCAGTTTGCAAACCGCGTTGTAGCGAAAACGCGTTATAGAAGTACCGCGTTATAGGAGGGTTACCTGTACTATACTATACGGATGGAATATCATCGTGTAATATGTTTAAATATTCAATTAGTTTGAAAAAAACTTTAACTATAATCTAACAGTTTGTTTTCAGTTGTATAACCGTAATTTATAATTCATGTTTGGAACTATATATTTCCTATAATATGTGTTTATAATATATATTTAATGTTTACATTTCAAAAAATGTAAAAAGTATATCAAGCAAAAGAAAATTCAATTTATAAGTTATGATTTGTGATTTGAAAATTTGAATTCGTCTTCCATATATGCCGAAAATATATACTTTTTTTTACTTCTAATCATAATAATACTTATAAATATTACATATTGAATTTGGAAATACATTAAATGGGAAAAAGCGAAATAAAAAAATACAAAATTATCCTCAGACATTAAATCAATAAAGCCATCACACAATAAAAGCATAAAAGCACTTTATCAATTTGAACATCTGCCGTTTTTAATGTTTTGTATATGTCTAAAAAAATATTTTTTTATACATTTTTATATAGAGTTATTACATGTAATAAATGTATATGAATATTGAATAGATGTCTGTTACCTCATATTTTCACATATATACTTTTGAAATATTTATAAGTTTACCTTCCATATATCAATATATTATAATCGTAAATATATTGTATGAAACAATTTCATTCATTCCAATTTTATTTTATCTGATTGAGTTTTATTTTAAATCAAAATTTGTTTTATTTATTTGTACTTTTACCTGTTATCGATAGAACGTGTACATGTAGTGAAAGGTAGAGTTTTTAATTTTATTTAATAAATTACCCTATACACACAATCATTGATATGTAAAATTAATTTATATTTTTATTCTTGTTCAAAAGAATTAAGATTTTGCATGTGTGTCGCTACTTATAAAAAATAAAGTACGAATAATATCAATGTCAGCGATAATTTTTTTTAAAATTATTATGATGTTTAGTTAAAATATATTTCAAACTTCCTCTTTCCATTTCATAGTAATACGCACTAACACTTTATGTATTATAGGATAGCAGTTTTGTTTATTGTATTCATATTCATAATAAATTTAACGTTGTTATTCATTTTGCAATCATCAGTTGTTTCCGGAATAACCTATATGTACAATACATCTATTTCTTGGTCACGATGAAAATTTTTGTATTTAACCATTCGATCAATGAGTATATCCTGCCCGAATTTATGCATAAATATAATACAAATAAGTTGGTATTTTATAGTAAAATTATGAAATAAAATACAGACAAAATTTGATTGAATTTATCTATGAATAACATTTATTATATTGTACAAGAATATATTATATATAGGATAAAATAAAGTATACAAATACAATAAAGTTATAAACACAGACTTTTACATTGATTCGTGAAGAGTATAAATAATGCGTTGTATAAGTGAACATGTTTATTTAAATTTAACATTACATGAAAACAATAAGTTATGTAAATATTTTGAAAAATATCAAAAAAACAAGAAAAAGAAAAATAATAATTATTTATATACATTTTACGATTCACTTTCTAAGACAGTAGCCAGCATATTGATTTTTCTCTTAAGATTTTAATATACTATAATTAATATGTAAAAAACGTGCACTCCGGCTGTAGAGAGATACATAATTTAGATATATTATTTATAAAGTTATATAAAAGAACTGTAAAAAATATGATTATTTTTGTTAGTTTTTTTTTTGTTTGTGAATACAAATAAAGTCATAAATATCATTTTTTCATATATCTTAAAATATACTCGAATCCATTATAAATCTATCTATATATATTGTATATTTTATTTTCATTCATAATTTTATTTTATGCATATTTACCTTTTTATTACCTTTAGAATGACAATAAAATTTATTATAATGAATGAATGAAAGAGTGATGACAGAATGCGAACATCAACATATATGTATCTGAATGAATGTATGAATGAAAAATATTGAAATATTATAATATATATATTGTTTTTATATTATTCTTTGTAAATACAAACTATTTTCCTACATATATACATATATATTTTATAATTATTATAAAAAACGTTTTATTTCTGTATATGGATACAAAAATATAATATAATAAATAAATGTTAATAAATAATTTATTAAAAAAAAATACACAGTCACTTATTTTAGAAATAAAGAATTATACGAAAAAATACGTATATATAATATATATACACATGCATTTTAAGAACAAAGATTGAAAAAAAAACAAATTTTTGTGAATATATAATGATACACCTATGGACATTCATTGCCACTACATTACGCTTATTGTATTATTAATATTATTATTATTGTTATTATTATCATTATTGTTGTGGTTGTTTATTATAAGAGGCCGACAATTGCATAATGTTATAATGTAAAATTTAAAATGTATGCATATATGTGATACATGAAGGAAGACGCATGTAATTTATTTTATATATAGACATAAATAAGTGTAAGACTTGGTATATGAAACGATCAATAAAAAGTTTTACATATAAAATACTTCTTTTAATATATAGTAAATTTTTCTTTATTATATTATGTTTTCATATAAACAATAAGAGGATTTTTTTTACATTCATTATATTGATGTTATAAAAATGGAATAATAAACAAGTTATAAATATTATTTTATATTTCTATATCCATTTTTTTTAACATATACAAAACAAAAATTAGAATCATTTTTTTTTCATATATAAGATACTGTATATAATTTATTGTTAGTATATTTATAGTAAATGAGAAAAATCATCAGTGACGAAATGAAATGATTTTTTGTATAATTCGATTAATATGGAGGAGTTTTTATTACGTATACGAAATGAATCTTTTGTCATTATACATTAATATTTATGATGATTCATAAAAAATTAGTGGACAATAAAAATATTTTGAAAAATAATAATGAAGAAAAAAAAATAATATTCTTAAAATATAGATGTTATTTCTTCCGACACTGCATTTTTTTATTAACATATAATAAATATATATATATATATATATATTATAAAGGTACAAGGTGTTAATCATATTTATTCGTATATATAAAATCAAAATATTGTAAAATTAAAAATGCAATAATAATCTTATATATAAATAAAATGTTGATAATTTATTATCAACAACATTGGAGGTTTATTACTTTTATTATTTTAGTTTTTATTTGCTATTTTGGGCATTTAGGGTCACTAAAAGCCGTATGTATAAAATTATAAATATATACTTAAAATGAAATAATAAAAGAAAGGTAAATGTTCATCATATTTGTAAATTATAATAATATAATATTTATAACAATATTCCTTATAGATTTTAAATTCACTCTCTTTAAATCTATTATTTTTGAAATTGATTGCACTAATTGTAAATCAAAACAAAATGAATAGTATTCTAGTACACTAATAAACATTTTGTATAAATTCTGGAAAGATGTTGAATACGATGATAAGGGATTAATGGAGACAATAATATGTGACCTTCTTTAAATTAAAGTGAATCCTGTCTTTTAATGGGAAAAAATCCGCATGGAAAACATAGGTTATAAGGTCACAATTGCTATTATGGACCATTTCATTTGGTAATAAAGTTATAATTTTCCTATATAAGGTGTTGTTGACAAAAATTATCTACTGCATGATTTTCAAAACTTATAAATAATTTAATATGCAATGTAAAAAATAAAAACGCATTATTTGAATAATCAAAATTAACACAAAGAACGCAAAAATTGATTTAATTCTACATGAAATTGAAATTTTTTCTTTCCCACATATACATTAAATATGGAATAAATACCTATATATATATTCATATAAAGACGCATATAATTTGCCTAAGGGAATATATATTTTTTACATCCCCCACATTGGGACTACAATCAATGGTAATATATGTTAATGCAAAGATTAATCTTGTATATGTTTTGATGTCCTTATCGAAAGTATTAAGTACATATATACAAATATAAATAACAGTAACAAATTTTATATATACTGCTACTGTTAACTATAGATAGATATACCCAAATACAAGTTATATAGTTTTAAAGAATCATTTACTCTTATTTTATTCACTATATATATGATGCAGCATGGTGTATAAATACATTTAAATATACATGAATTGTATATTTTATTATTATCCTTTTAAACGTTTATTAATTTGCAACAATGCAAACGCAATGCATATCTTTTGAAAGCAGACGGATTATATATGAATAATTTCAAAGCATATGATTTTGGAAATATATATATAATATAGGGGGATATAAAAGCGGTTGAAGTTTATTTAATTTTGTGTGTGCAATTGTTAATGTAGTTTTTATATGGTATTTGGTTATGTACTTTTTTTTGTGCTAGGTACAAACTTAACACTGGATTTATTAAAATGATGTTGATAAAATAATATATATATATATATAAAAAGGAATCACTATATAAAGAATATCAGTATTGATACCAAAAGATAAGCTTCTCTATATATAAATCGTTACAATAAAATAGAACAAAATAAACGAAAAAATTATCATTTGTATATACAAATAAATGAACAATTTGTTGCTTTTTTTTGTTGTGAATCTATAATATATATAATAATATAATATATAGTTGCGTGAGAATAAATTTATTTTTTTTTGTTTTGTAATGGTTATGATGTTTTTTTTACTATATTCAGGGATTGGTCCCCTTTTTCAGATACGCGTAGATTTATAATTAAAATAAAAAACACCGTATGAAACAAGTACATAAACAATCAATTTTGTATTAATATCACATCAATAAAACATTTAATTATTATCTCTTTTTTTGGTAGATATATGCAAACTTATGATATGGTGTATTTTTGTATAAACATATCCATCAAGATATATACCAACATACTACATGTACGCATATTTATATATTGTAATGTGAAAAAGACACGCGGCATATTGAGTATGTAACGTCGTTCGGTAAATATATGTATATTAATTTTTTGCGTGTAGAAATTTTGGTTTTTTTATGATAATTTTAATATGAATAAAAAATTCCCATTTGTCAGCGCGTAGAACATATCATATATGAAATAATTTTCTAATTTACATATAATTGAAATTTATTTATTTTGAAGTACATATAAAGATGTACATGTCGAACGTATATATTTTAATGTGGATTTGATTATATTAAATTGATATTAAAAAAGTTAAAAAAAAATTCTTTGTTAGAATTTTTATGAAGATAATATAGTTTCCTTTTATATGAAATATTGCGGTTTAGTTATTTTAAATTGATGACATTTATTTATATATATATATATAGATATTTTGTTCGCATTCAAGAGGTTTGATTTTGAAAATGTTGTAGAACATTTTGAGTAATCTAAAAATAATCACAAGTATTAGAATTTTCTAAAAGTTATGTTTTTGAAATATTGAAAAATTTGAATGACAACAAATTAAGTTGTGATATTATAAAAATCATATATAATCAATTATTACCGGCCTCTTTTTTTCTTTCGGCCAAACGAACACTTAACTGTGGGTATATTAATCAAGTTTATGAATTAATTCATATTAAAAAATTAAATAAATTTAAATAAATTTTTATTTTACATTAAAAAAAATGTATTTGAAAACATAATCAATGGTAATTAGTGATCTTCGTATATAAATATATATTTCTATTGTATGTGCACAGAAATTCAAATATGTATAAATAGGATATAATTTGAAATAGTACCATATTAGAAATTAATATACATACAGACAAAATACACAAGGAAGCATATTGATCTTTTAAAAAAGATAAAAATAATCGAATTTTCGAATTTAGAATTTTAGATATATTGAAAATATCAAATATTATAGAATTAATTCCCCCATTTTATGTCTGAAATGTTAAATAAAAAAAAAACAACGTTTTCAATAAATCATCTGTCAAAGATGAAATATGTAATTGGATACTTTTCACTAAAGATAATGGATCACGGCCATATTTGTAAAATTTCTAACATATATTGTACACTCCTCTATAGGTTTAGGTATATGTATATATGATGTATTGTATTGGATATATTAAAATATATACAAATATCATATATGTCTCTTTAAATGTGAAACTATATACTTTCATATATAAATATAAAATATATGGATGTAGAATATGATCCCATATATTCTTTATAAGATTCTTATAATATGGCATATTGTAGAGGAGTAAAAACTGTATCATCCATATCGATGTGAAAACATATACCATAAGACTATATATATCGCCATAAAGTATAACCATATACTGTATATATTGGGTATAAATACATGATACGTTATATAGGTTCTGCCTGTGTTTATAAAAACTAACCGCTTTTTTCTATATTATATACCTATATATAAATAAAAGAATATTATTTTACATATAACCATATATACAACTTTATTTTATATAAAATAAAATGCATATAGAGGACACATGTATTATATTAAAAAAAAAGCTATATATAACTAAATATATGTATGAACACAGGATTGTACATAAATTTAACTTTTTCCCATCATAAATAATATTTAGTAGATAGTTAAACTTAAACGGCAATGTTGACAAAACAATCATGATATATTTACAAAAAATTGAATGAATTAAATTGTTTAATATAGACTTTTATTTCGATTGCATTACAAAATTGTTAAAGCCAAAATTTGATTCTTAAATTATGCATCGTACTGTATAACATTTTATATATGGTCTATATATGTACACTGTACAGTATAAAGTATAAAAAATATGGATAGTTGAATGGACAAGGCGACATCGTTACATCGTATCATACATATGCATATATAGATATATGCTTGTACCATGTACATATGAATATTGAATATATATGATAAATCCATCCACTTACCCATGTCAATATTGATTTAAGACAACTTTTATCTAAACGAATCAATAACATAGACATTATTAAATGAATATTAAACAATTTCATATATCATATACATATAATATAATGTGAACCATGAGCAAATTTTATTTATTTTTTTTTTAATATTATATATACGTTTTTAGGAAAATGTGTATCACCGATTATTTTATATAGTTAAATGTATATAATTTTAAATTTTATAGTTATATTATTAAATAACTCTGTGGTGTAAATGTTAAAAATGCCAACCTAAAATTCTAACGAAATTTTGGGGTCGTGGGTTCGAATCCTACTGAATGCATAAAATATGTTTTGTGTTTTCGGTTATTTTTCGAATCTGAATTTTAACACAGAGTTGTATATTCCGCTTGCGGTTGGTCGTACGGCTAATTACCCACACCGTAAAATCCACAAATTAAGTAACTAACAACAGAAGGCTGTTGTTGGACTTCGTTGTTGGAAAACCAGATTGTTGGTTGTATAGCGAAAAATTAATTTTATTATTTTATTATTAAATAAATCTATATTATAAAATTAAATACCTATAATACTTTCAAATTATTATCATACCGAATTCAATCATTTATTACAATCATTTCAAAAAATTAACTTAAAAAGAAGTGTATTTTAAATGTTCTATCATTTAAAGATTTAAACTACAAATATATACTAATCGCTTATATGAACATTGTAAAATAAACTCCGCATATGCAAAAATTAAAAATCCATCAAATTATAATTTGATCTGCATGAATAAATTGATATAAAATAACATAAATCATGATATATATATGAAAATAGATAAATTTACAAGTGTTTATGTATCTTAAAATAGTTAATATAAAAAAGATTATAATCATTATTTATGTTTATTTGTATAATATATTTTCATATTTTGCTTTCTATTTTTATTTTTTTAAATTGCACTTAATTTTTTATTATGGTACAAATGTTTTTTTTTAATTTTAATATATGCCTTCATGTAGTGCCCATATAGTTCTTAAACTATAATTTCAAAATTCGTAAAATCATTATATATTATATATATATATATATAAAGTTAGATAGACCACCCACTAAGAATCGATGTCGTTGATGGCTCTTCAACATTATGAATAGTAAAGCAAAAGGATATTAAACAAAAAAAAAACGAAGAAAAATACTAATAATAAAAATAAATTCAAATAGCAGGTTAGTGCTAAAAGGTACCTTTAATATATAATATATATATAATATAATAGTTCTAATAACTTATATTTTATATATTATGTGTTGTTTTATTGACAGTCAGTCAAGTAAATTTGGGTTAACAAAATGAATATATCCGATGTTTTGTTATATAAATGTGTGCAAATTGTTAAAAAATAATAAATATATATTAATGTAACAATATGTTCTGCGGCACGGTACTTTTTTCCTTTTATATTCCATTTCAGGTAATGTGCGATGAATCTAAATATTATATCTAAATATGGTATAATAAATTATTATTATTATTATTATTATATTGTTATTATTATAAAGAAATATGAATTAACAAATGAAAAAAAGGATATATACTCGAATGTATATATAGAAAATATATAGTAAACAAAAATAAAATATTATCAAAATATTTGAATAAGATTATTCAATTTTATATATTTATATAAATGGTTAAAAACACACGTTTCAATGTTATTTTAGCTTGTGGTATTTTATGTATAAATAAATATTTACATGAAGGTGTGATTTTTTATATACATATTTAGTATTTATAAAAGGACAAAATAATATTTCCAGGTATTTTTATTTAAAATTATTTGACCGAAAGTTATAAATTTTATTAGTTTTGTATACGGTATTCTTTTTTGCGTTTAAAGAACTATTTTGGGATAAAAAATTAAATAAATATACGTGCATAATCCGTGCATAATCCAGAATTAAAAAGATGAATATATATATTAGAATAAGTACATTTAAGAACTATTATACATTTTTTTAAACTAAATATTAATTAAATTTTATTTTATATATACAATTTAAGATTTGATTAAATTTTCCCATGGATTTCATATACCCAATAGTCATCATGCATATATAAACTATTACCTATTTATTAAATATATGCCGATATTATATCAACTAAAATAAATCGTAATCAATTAAATGTATATATAATATATATATATATAGACATCACGCAAATATTATTGTTTACTATAATTGCTTTTTTCCGCGATGTTAAACATTTGAGGTCATATAACAATTGAATCATATTCACGTATACTTATATACACAATGGGAAAACAATATTAATTCTTTATTATAATAATACATGTTTTCAATTGAACATCATTATCAACATATATAAATATATATTAATATCGTGGTTATATTTATTGAAGATTTTTGTAAAAAAAAAATAAATATAAAAGGTATACAGATAGTAAAGTATTTTAACTATATTAAGGATCTTTTTATTTTTTTATTAATAAAAAACATAATCCTATGTGTGGTGCGATGTTCCCTTTGTTATATATAAAAATTCTATATATTATTGCATGTATTTAAAGCGAATTGTACAAAAATTATAGAAAAAATAGAGGGTAAATTATTTTTTAATATGTATTTCAATTGTGCACGTGTATATATTATAAGCGTAGGTGAGGCAAACGCGTGCTGTGGGTGTACGACTTTTGTATAAATAAACTCTTCTTTATAAAATTCATTATATATATATATACAATTGCTTCCGTTCCGTTTTTGACCAAATATAAATTATATTGATATAAGTATATAAATGTATTTTAAATTATGATCTTCAACGTTCCAAATTTGTTATATATTTATTAAAATATTTATGTAATAATGTACAAATTACACACAAAAAATTGATTATATTTTTAACCTATATATATATTAACCCTTTTTACATAATTTAATAAATAAAAGCATCGGGACCCGGACAAACCCGCTTTACATTATTATTAGGAACTATATAAAATTATTTTTGCAGATTTTATGTTAAAACCTGAATACATTTGGGTGAAGTATTACAAAAATTATCTCGCTAATTTATATTTATTATTTATAATTTCATAGATGTTCAATTAACTGAATTTATATATACGTATGCTGTTTTTTAGCATTAAAAATTCGATCAAAAATTATTTGAAGCAATTCTCCAAGAATTTTAAACTAATAATTAAATCAGAATAATTTAATTATATTTCTATATTGTGATGTAGAAAACATTTTAAAACAAAACAGAAAACTTAATAAATTTTTGTTATAACACAAAATTTGAATCCAAATTTCCCATTAACGTTATTGTGATATATAAAATGTTAAAATACTACTAAAATATTATCATTCTGTGTGTTTTTTAAAAAAAATATAAAAACCGCAATATATGATATTAAAAAAAAGGAATACATGCATAATATGATTTAATTTATTATCTGAAAATAATTTCCCATGCATATATTAAATGTTTAAATAATTTATTGAAAATTTTTGACCATATATATATTTAGATAGGTATATATATAGATGGTTTGACATACGTTCATATATATAATTTATTTATACATATAGAAGTATTACATAAATTACATATTTATATATACTATATATATATATGAATTTAAATTATAAGCACGCAAAGCATATAAATGATAATTTGAACTATAATTATACCTGTATATGGTATAATTTATTATAGTACACAAAACATATTGACGACAACTACATCTAAATAAATAGATATAGTATAGTGCATGATGTCTTAAATGTATTTATCTATATACATCAATCATTAAATTATTTTCTAATATTTATGTTAATGATCTAAATTTTATGAAAATTTTGATAAAAATCATATATCAATTGTTTCAATTATTCGTAGTAAATCAATATATTTCAGACAAATGAGAAAAAAAATCTAATTTTCTTTTAAAACTACAAATGCAAATATTCAGTTTAGTTATTAGGAACCTGCGTGTATATGAATATTATAAAACAATATATAGGGATATCACATCACAACATTTATTTTAGAAATAGATATTTTGTTTTGAATTGCCTGGATAATACAATACAATAATTTTTAAGTTTTCAATAAGTTTAAGTTTTAGTTAAATAATATTCTATAACAAAACAAGTTTAAAAAAATTAAATTCTTTTTTTGTATTTTATTTTAATATGACATTTTTTTCAAAGTGTATGAAAGAAAACTATATGAATTAGTATTTTTGTAAAATATAGACGACACATAAATACATTGTTAAAATTGTTCCTTCAATTCAAGTGCGTATATAGGTACTATATATATAATGCTCATTTATTTTTTGAAAGGTCAAAAGGTGTATTAGAAAATTAAGAATAAAATTAATGAAATGAATATTAAAAATCTATTAGTATTGATACAATTATCAATACGTACTTGTCAATTTTTACTATTTTACTATTTTTTTTTGTAATATATATAAAAAAAATATAATTAATATAATAAAAATCATATTAAATTTTGTCTATTAGCAATATATATATAATATAGATTTGGCTATATTCAAAGATATTTATATACCTTGTATATGAAACATTTATATATGCGTATTTTGTTGATGAAATGTAACCAAATACATAATCCAAAATGTAAACATTCGCGCCCCAAATTAATTTAATGAAAATATCTACACTAAGAAAAAAATATTGTAAAATTAACTAAATTCGCTATCTAATTTAACTATGAAACTTGAGTGTTTTGCGCCAGCAAAATTATTGTAGAAAACAAATAAAAAATATTGTTAATTTAAAAAAAAATATTGTGTTTCAGAAACGAACTTTTAACTATATTTTTAGTTAAAAGATTTTATTTACAATTTATTTCCTTAATTTTGCAAACTCTCGTTGTTAATATATAACACCACATTTTGTTAAATTTATAATTTAGACAAAATATTTCTTCAATTTTACTAAGGGCTTATTGTAATAAATAGCATATCTTTTTGTTGAATATGATAATTTACAATATATTTCCTCAATTTTACATTGTGATTATTGTAAATAAATAACTCAATATTTGGTTGAAATTATTTTTTACAATAAATTTCTTCAATTTTACAATATGGTAATTGTAGGTAAATAACTAAATTTTTGGTTGAATGAAGATATATTTGACAATCTATATCTTCAAATTTACAATATTATTATTGTTAATAAATAACTCAATATATAGTTGAAATCAGATGCGGTATTTTGCTAAATTTGAAATGTGTATCATAAAATAATTTTGTAAATATATAGTTTCACAATAGGCTAGTATCTTTTTTTTAATTTCTACTTTAAATTTGTACGTTATTATAATAAATTTAATAATGGGTGTACTAATTGTAAGTCTAAAATATACTACTAGAAAAACAGATACTACCTTGTTGTAAATTTATACAATTATTTAAAATTACAAATTTCAAATTTAAAAAAATAACTTGAATATACCTTAAAAGACTAAAAACTATTGTAACTAAAGCGAAGTCAATATATTCTTATAGTGTTTTATCAAAGAAAGTTACAAAACACACGAATTTTTATTTTTAACAAAACATTTATTAATAGATTTTAAATTCATTTATACTTCAAAAAAAAATACAAAAAATTCTAACATTAATATTTTGTAATTACATTAATGAAATTATTTTAATATCATTAATGTAATAAAAAAAAATCTAAAAGTTCATATAGAAATAAAAGGTTATTTACAAAATTATAGTGAAAAGATATTATTATTATATCCATATTATTATAATAATATGCCTGGTTCAAACTATGAATATTGGTATCGCGATATCTTCATCAAAAAATTTCTGTTCAAACTATGAATATTTTTATGAACATATCTGTTATTGCTGTTCAAACTATTGTCATTTTTTCATATAGATTTTTGGATATTTAAAATGTATATAACCTAAAAATCACATTTTTATAATTTATTAAAAAAATTTTATGAACATATCGCGATATAGCTGTTCAACCATCGTTTTAAATTTTTTTTAATATTTTATATATTGGTTTAAATTTTAAGTTAAAGCAAATAAAAAAAAATTTAACAAAGTTAAAAAAAATATGGAAATGTCAAATTTATGAAGATATCTTCATAAATTTATGAACATACCGTGATATTCTATTTCAATAGTTGGAAAAGCCTATATCGCGATATGTTCATAAAAATATTCATAATTTGAACAACTAACACATTTTTATGAAGATATCGCGATACCAATATTCATAGTTTGAACAAGGCAATAAACAAACATTTTAAATGTTTTTTTAATCAAAAGAAATGCTTTCATAAATAAAAACATTAATAATCAGTCAGTATACTTATGTCCTTATATAATAATATAATAAATCCAAATTATCTCATACATTTATCTTTTTTGTACTACTAGGCGATTATTACAAAAATAAACTAAAATTATTATACTTATAGGAAAAACAAAAATAATTTGAAAGTAATATTATAATTATAAAGTTAAACAATTACTTTTTAGAAATTGAAACAGTAATTGTAGTATTATAAATCAATATTTAAAATGGATGAAAATTACTCATTTTGATTTTTAGCTTATTAAATAATTTACTTTAAGTCACTAATTAAAGATGACATTTTAGAGTTTTTTTTATCATATTTTGTTTTTATATTATAAAAAAATGTTTGAATAAATTGCCAAACATTGTGACATTGAATTGGATAGCATATGTTGAAAACGTGAAACATTTTGTAGCATGTATCTATACATTTTAAAATTGTGTGCATCTTGTAAATAATACCTTCAAAATATATGTAATATTCTGTTATTCCTAAAAAACTTTTACCAGTAACAAAAACAAATGGCTGAATTTTTGTAGCATTATTATTTAAGCGCTCGTGGTTATAGATTTCAGCTGAATTTGCAACGATAATACAGAAGTGTTCTTGTGAATCTTTAATTGTATATCTTTTATTTTTATTTTCTGAAGATTTTGATGTTGTCGGCGGCATTATACCATGTAGGCATAATAAAATACCAAGATTAAAAATATCTAAATTACCAAAATAATTGTGTTAATGTTTTCATTCACATTAATCGGAATATTTATGAAATAATTACCTTCGGTTAATTCCGTTTTCTGTTCTAGTAGTTTTTCCCAAAGATCCTTTAAATCTGAATCTTTTAAATTTTCATTAAATACGGTTTCAATTTTCATTTTAAATACATCCCACTTGGAAAAAATATCTGTGTCGGTATATTTATGTGCATAATCAATATCCACCTAAAGTATATTAAAATTAAGAATTAAGACATTTATGTAAATGTGCTCTGCATACAAGGAAACACAATATTATTAGGCAACATAGCAGTATAACAATACTATTAAAAATAATATTATAACTTACCAATATATGAGCCTGTGGGTGTTTATATAATGGCCACATCTGGATAATTTTTTTGGTATCCTCGTCAGTTTCGTGGTGTTTTAAAAAATTTGATCGGAATTGAATTGTTGCTTTCCACTTTTCAATCACCACAGGGAAAGGTTCAATATTATTCTTAAGCCATGCAGCGATCTCATCAGCTTTATCTTCTGTGAAAATAACAGACGGTATGAAAAGTAATAAATACTATAAATTTTAATTTTAAAATGGAATATTTACCAATAATAATTTGGTTAGATGTCTTTTCCATTAATTCATTTGTGATCTCATTTGGTGAATTGGTGACAGTTTTGCGTCTTAAATTATGCCATTTATAATGTAAACGACCTCCATTCGATTTACCTCGATTTTTTGTAAAATAAGATTCCTAAATGCCATAAGAAATTATAATAGTGAATTATTATGCAATATTACAATAAAAACAATTTGATACATACTTTGGATTCAGTTGGAAAAAGTAATACGATTTGCTTCGAAATATCTTCCATCACTATTGGTGACATAACAAGATTTTTCGTTGAAAAATAATCCACAATTAAATCCAATAATTTTTTCCTTAAATTTTCATTTAATATGTGATTCGACTCGTAGTATTCTAAAATATGTTTTCCTGATACCTTGACAATGTCCAGCAAATTCTATAAGATAATATTTATTAAATAAGAAAAGTATAATTTGATTATTTTTTTTTAATCTTACATGATATACTGGTTCAAACGATGATGTTGATGTAGGTAATTGGGGTTCTACTTCTTCCCGCGGTTTAAACGGAATGTTTTCTGTTGTATTAATATGAACATCCTAAAATATAAAATTGAAGGTATAAATATAATCAATTACTCATATTTTACATATATATCTGCAATATAACTTACTTGTTTCTTTTGCCAATTCAATAGTTTCTGATAAAAATTAGATCGTATACCGAGATAAGGTAATGGTATTAATTCATCCACATCTTGTTTTATAAAGCATTTCAGCGTTTCAGTGTTCACATACAATTCTATAGTAAAGAAAAATATAACTAGTTTCTAAAACATGTAGAACAGTATTTCCCAACCGGGAACCATGCCGCACAGCGTAATTCACAGGGTAATTCATTTATATTTTTTATTAAACGGTTCAATTTTTGAATATTAAAAGTTATTATAGTTATTATAGTATGTTAGTATATATAATATGTTACACAGGGCATAATAATTTTGGAAACACTTAAGTGGGGAATAAAAGTGGGGAATAAATATTACCTTTACATCTACTGTATATATAGGGATGATTCATTACATCCATTTCCATTAATAAAGGCAACAAATACTCATCCTCGTAATATATTGGTATTACTGGAACATTAACATAGACTGAACTATTGGTGGTATTGCTGTTTGAAGATTGCCACGTATTTGTTGAAGATGATAATTGCTGTATATTACGTATACCATTGATGTTTTCGTTATTAGTGTTGATGTTGATTATTGGTGATAATAACTGTTGATTACTGTCTTCATTATCAATATGCGATGAGATTGTTGATGTCATGCCAGTATTTTTCTGAATCGACCCACAATGTTGATTTTCCGTGTAATTACTGATTCCACAATAAGTTGGAATCCAAGTGTCAAAAGTTGTAACATATTCATTATTGTTAGTAGCATGATTAGTAGCTGTGTCATTAGTTTGCAGAACGTTATTAGTACTTGAAACGTTTGTCATCATTTTTATAAAAATTTAGTAAATTTAGTATCTTATAAAATATGCGTTTGTTCGGTACCGTGATAATTAAAATCAGAAGAATAAGTCCAGCGGTAATCTAAAACTGGAAGTATAAATAAAAAAATTGTTTTGTTCTCGCTTAAATAACAAAATACGCGCATTTCGAAGTAAATACAAAAAAAACGAAAAACTGTACTCTCTAAATACATAAACGCGTATATCCATGGCAATTTAAATGCGATTGCCATAACACATGAATAAAATTTCAAACGATTATTAGTTAACAATAAATAAAATAAAAAATATATAAACGTTGTTTCAGTTATATACGTATTCACAAAATGTTCAATATCGTTTTTCAATAAGTTATCAATTACGATTGTTATATATTGAATAATAGATAAAATTAATTTTATTTACTAATAATATTTAAACTAAAACAAAAAAAGCAAAAATGAAATGGATGTGATTAAAATGTATTAAAAATACTCTTTGGGTCTAAATGCTTTCTTCCCTTCAATTATATTTAAGTGAAAAGGTGGACTTTTAAAACAACTAACTGGTAATAGACATATTTTACTGTTACTGTCATCGTAAAGAAAATAGGATGAGTAATGCTCGTCATAGTACAGATTTCTAAATTCCTCAACTATTGCATAGCATATATCTTCAAATACTACCAACTCCAATATTTTATAAAGAATTAATTCTGAATCAAAACCTGAAACATAGTAGCCGATTTTTAAAATCGTTCCTTTATAGCAAAGTTTTTTACACACTTTTTTTATTTGAAATTCTTCTAGTAAATGATGAAATTGCGATATTATTTCATTACAGCTTTCAACAAATATATCTTCTTTAACTTCAGTTACTAGTATTTCACTAAATTTTAATTGAAATTTTGTGGCTAACGTATACACAATATTGGTTCTTGAGGTAATATTGTGACAATACACTTTTTGATCGCGATGTTTGGCTTCAAATCTAAAACAAGAATAAAATTTTGGTGGTCCAGAGTATTTTATAACTGTTGGGTAATGAGTAAGAATGTGATGCTTCGGTTTCAGTGTATCTTTGAAAAGTTTTACGTATGTTTCATTGTGCTCCTGAATTAAACATCGCAAGTAATTAATAGATTCTGTTGAAAATGTGGATGACTGCAATAAATCAGTAATTTTTATAAATGTAATCAAAAAAAGCCAAACTTCATTATTTCTTGGTATAAGATCTCCAATTATTAATGGAATAAAATGAAGAAATGTCCACATTTCTCTTGCGGACATTTTTAAAGATCTATTTTCTAAATGATTTGATTTAATTGCAACTGAAATATTACCTATTTCAGTTTCTCCATAACTAAATGATTCTTTTCTTGCATTTAATGAATCTAAATTAATGAATAAATTGTTTATCAAATATTTTATAATATGACATAAATTATAATGACATATACCCTCATATATGTCATGCATAACATCTACAGCAAAATTCTGAACTGCATGGAAAGACAAAATATTATTTAATATAGATGATTCATTTATTCCCGTCAATTTGCAATCATTTTTAAGAACGTCGCAATTATAGTTTTCTGTATTCCTGAGTGAATTATGTAATTCAATTGAAAGATTTTGAGTAGAAGTTTTGCTTTCCTTGCAAAACCGACAAAAATAATTTGCGGAAAATGATTTACTCATATCTAAAATGGTATTAAGACCTAAATTATCACCTAGAATAATACCGACGATGAAGTGAACTCTCTTGCTATTACCGTATTTATCGAAAAGTATGATACCTTTTTCCAACACATTAATTTGATCTACCAGTAATGATAAACAGGAAGCATTACCCAATTTCCGAAGATCTTCAGATTTAATTATAGCTGCTAAAAAAATATTTTTGACATTTAATGGGTTCTTTATATTTGGAAATGAATAATATATTGAAGCGATTGATTTCGCGTGACTTCCTAGTGGATTATTGATTTGCAAGTCGTCAACATATAAAAAATATGGGATAGTGATATTTGCTCCATATTTCAGAATTTTTTGCTTCCAGAGGTTCCCTTGAACAAAATTCGATATATACTCAGGTGTCGCCAGTAATTTTTGTATGTCAAGTATGGTTTCCTCCAAACGATTTTCTTTTTCAAAAAAATTCTTAAATTGAAATTTTAATGGTAATATTACACCCTTCGTTTTTTTTTTTTCACCAAGCATAGCCTCTCCACGATGATGTATCAATCCTATTTTATTGTCAATGGTATAGTTAAGCGGACTTTCATACAATGAAAACTTTTCCAGTGTTTTAAAAAATTTATAATTACTTTGCATTGATTCAAATGGATTCGAGCAAATATTTAGAAGCTGTCGAAGGCTTAAGTCAAGTTGATTTCCATAATTATGGTTGAAGAACTCTTCAACAGATTTCATTATTGGTGTGGTAATAAGTAAAACTATCTTGTTTTGAATTTCAAATACATCTTTCCTTGATAGATTTGTAGTGGCATGTAAGGATAAAGAGAATTTTAAAGCAAGTTCTGTTATTTTCTGAAAAATATTATCAATTTTGTATGTATGTCTATTTTCTGACGAATTTAAATTAGTGCGTTCGTGGACTGTATTAAAACATATGGACTCGGTTATGTTAGTTTGTATTACATCTGTTTTAGTTCTGTTACTAGGTATTTGATTATTAATAGATATTCCTTGTTGCTCATTTTCAGAACAACTAACAACGAAATGTTTCACAATATGCTTTTTGTATGATTTAAAATTAAAATTTTGTTTACATTTGTCGCAAAAATAGGCGTCCCTGTTTCCCAGATAGTGCTTGCTTTTTAAATGATCTAGAAAAATTGCGTAATTTTCAAAATTACTTGAACATACGAAACAATTCATCATATTAACTCAATGTATTTATAAAAGCACCATCAAAATATTGAACATTTTACGCGAATGAAGAAATAGTTTTATTTTAAAAGAGACAAATATTAAATAATGTTAAAATTTGAATATTTTGTTTTGAATATATGAAGAAACGCAGCAATAAAGTAAATAAGGAACTAAAACATTTGTTATAATTCACAAATTCGATTTGATTGGGTGTGTAACGATACTTGTACGTAAAGTATTTATAATAATGAATTAAATATTATATAATTTGATAAGAAAAATATGAATGTGTTTTATCTATTGTTAGTTTTATTAGATTTAAAGTATATATAGTTTTAATTTAATGTATAGAAATGCAATCAAATCAAATGATGGTCAGTTAATACAAAAATACTGTCAAGTCAAATATTGTTAAATCATGGAAAAATTTGTTGATTAAATCATGAAATAAATTGCTTTAATTTGTTGATTTGCTATAATATTTGCGAATAAATTTGTTTTATATGAATCTGAAATAAAAATTACAAAAGAGGTTATGCATTAAATTTTCAACACAAAGTTGTAAATCTTCGACTGAATGTAATCAGTCAACATATTGCGTATAACACGTGTACAAACCGATTTTATTTATAAGTGAAGAGTTTTTTATATATATCGCTATATATGTTAATGTTATATAATATTTTAAAAGAATGTATGAAGGCGAATGCATTTGTAAAGTAAAAAAAAAATTATATTTTAACTGATATTACTTAAAAATATGAAGTAAACAATAATTTATAAAATTTAAACTTACCAACAAAAATTGGTGATGACAAATTTTCGGAATCAAGTCACATTTTTAAATGTTCACATGTAAATTAAATCACGATTTTACCTATTATTAATTATCACCAAATTTTGTTTTTTTTTATATAAAATTTTAGATTAAATATTATAAATTTATTTAATTTAACTACAACTGCACATCAAAAATATTATTATAATATACGATAATACGAAAATTATTCAATTTATAAAACACTTTGTGATGTTAAACCATTCAACAACCGCCAAGGAATGAAATAATATTGTTATATTATAATAAAATATTACGATAAAGACCCATTTACACACATGGCCGAGTTGCGATTATTTGTTAATTGGAAAGTGTTTAAATGCAACTAATCTGTTTTTATATGATTTGCAGCATTATCGCATATGCACGATGTGTAAAAACACGCCATAACTCACGTATCACTTCACAATACACAATTTCAAGTCAACAACGCATTGTTCTTATTTTAACAAAAAATTTTGTTGTTTTTAATTTAATAACAAAATGTGTTGCTGTATAGTTTTCTTTTTATACACATTTAACAGTAAACATTCTCATTATTTAGATTTTAACTATAATTTTTGCTGATATGATATTCCATACCTTATTTATAACATTTTTTATGAATTTTACAAATTTCTGTGTTTTCATCGTGTGACGATGACAATCTATAAATAAACCTATTTAACAATAAGATTTACTCAATTTAGGTATTTTAACAATATTTGTTTTCATTATTAATAAAAATACAATATATATTTGTTGCTTATTTTATGTGTTGTATAAAATGTTTTATACTACACAAATACAATAAATGACGATTAGTGTTCTTATATTACAAATTTTAACTATGTAATTGAATAAAACGATTGCATTTTTTGAGATATAATAAATATCTGAAAACAATAACATTAGAAAAGCATTGTTAAATTTTGAAAAATCAATAACAAGGTAGAATTTCTGATCATCTTTATCATCATTTCACAGTAATTGTTTGAATGTACAAACTTAATATATGAATTCGTCCATCGTGTTATTGATATTATTTTTTAAATTAACAATAATTTTTGTCATTTTAATAAATAATAACAATGTACATTGTTAAAATTGATTTATACAAATTTTGTTGTAAAAGTAAAACTGTAGGTTTAATAACTTTTTTACAATGGCGACATCGTCAATTTTTAGATTGAGTAAATTTTTAGTAAATATCTACAACAAATATTGTTGGTTATATTATTAGCAATTTTAGAGTTGTAATATATTAAATTGAATATATTTTTTGTTAAAAATTTACTATATAAATGGTAAAAATATTAATATTAATTTAACAAAATTTATTTTGTTAATTTAACTACATCATTGTAAATATATTTCTTTGCGTTATTGTTAATTTTGAATATATAACAAAATATTAGTTAAATGCACAACATTCATTGTTAATAATGATAAAATTGACAAAATATTTTAACAATGATTTTAACTACAAAATTTTGTCCTTTTTTACACATTTTTTTTCCTTAGTGTATTACACCAAAATAAATATTATCATGAAGTTAATATTTTTTTGTTATTTCACATATTATATTTTTGGGAAACGCATGTGTCCATTTTCTTTATATCTATATATTATATGTTATTAAAACTATATATATATTTATATATACTTTACATTACTCTCATATATCTAATAAAGGTCTTAGGGGACATATTTATACATATATGAAATGAAAACATCATATAATAATGTATAACTCTATATATTGGTATATATTTAAGTATATCAGTATATATACGTTTATGGGATAGCCAGTTTGTCAATATAATGATATAATGAAAGCTATATACATATATATGTTATATATGATGATGGTGATGAGCTTTATTCGTATTATATATAGGAGAAAAAAATTATTATTAAAATAATACTATATCATATGATCATATGTACTATCATCAGATTAAATGATGTCCTTTTTATATACCTTTATTTATACACATTTAAATATTTTATATAGATGAACTAAAATATAATTGATAAAAATTCGCTGATATTACATTTTATAATTGAATATGCTACGACTATATGGATAAATTTAAGATATTTATTTAATAAAAATGAAATTTTGATTATTATTTTATTTAATGTTTTTACATTAATTGTAAGAAATATAAAATTGCCGTTATTACATAAATTATAAATAACGATTATGGACAAAATACATATATATATAACATAAAAGATAACGTTATGGTAATATCGTATGTTTATAAATTATCAAAATTTAGTGAATGTTCAAAGCAGAAAATATCATGCTATCAAATACAAAAAAAAGACGAATTCGTCGAGCCTTTTTCTATTTGTAGTGATATGATGAACTCCTACAAAGTAAAATGATTTATTTAAAAATAAACGTTATCATGACTTGATTATTTTATATTTTATTTCGTCATATATAAAAAAAAAGATTATTAAATTATTTATATTTGACAAATTATCTTGCGATTAATAACAATTGAATAACAATTTTTTTGGTAAATAAAAATTTTTTAAATTATATTTAATATATACAACACAGTAGCAAATTTCTGTTTACTCTATTACAATCACGTATCATAACATGTGTATTTGTTAAAAATATTCTATAAGATTACATATTACTTTTATTTCAAAATAAATAAGATTCGTCTGAAAGATGCTGTTGTATATTCTTTCTTTGTATGTATTTGTCTTTCTTAAAGTTTATTAGTTGAATTTATCAAAAAAAAAAAATAAAATAAAAAAGAAAACAAAATTTTTAAAATATAAACAAATACAGATTATATATATGACAGTTGCTCGGCGATAAGTAGATTTCTCGCACGTAGGTTATTTAAAAAGTTTACAATTATAAAAAAAACGCGTTTCTTTACTAATTAAATAATATAATAGGATTTGGTATTCTCATCTTTTAAATCAATTGTATTATCGAATTTAAGGTTAAAAATTGAATATGAACATTATAATTTGAATAATTATAAGAATCTGTATATATGTATATAATTGTATATATAATATATTTAGAAAGTATATAATTAAAAATTCAATCACCAAATTGCGTGATGGTAAAATATATTCATTTTATTAATTTGTTTGTATTGTGTAAAAAATAGCACAAACAAAAAATCATCTTACAGATTATAAAAACAAAACACCAAATAATTATGAAATTGTTATGAAGAATGATTAATACATATTTTTTTAAATAATCTTAAGTTAGTGTGTTAAAGCATTTTAACACAAAATGTTTATAGAATTATTTACTAACCTTTCTGTGTACCTATAATATATATTAGTGCAATATGATAAAAAATAGTGAAACCAAAAAAATTACATTTAACAAAGTTAAATATCAATTTATATCGGTTATTTGTGGTATGAATAATTTGTTGATACATATAGATTAATATATGGATGAAAATTGTAAATAAAAATCATTACAGCTAATTTAATTGGATTATCACATGGATGTGTTGTCGGTTGGTTATCACCATTTTTACCGTTTTTACAATCAAATGATTCACCGCTCTTGACTGGTCCTATAACCACTGAGGATGCATCATGGATTGGAGGTCTAATGCCATTAGGTGGATTATGTGGTGCCTATTTATATGGCACAATTTCAAATTATTTCGGACGTAGAAATACAATCGTCTTATTAGTGCTACCACAATTTGTATATCATTTAAGTTCTATAAATTTCAATATAATGAATATTAATTTCTTATCACATGTACATTTATTTATGTATATATATATATATATATATATATATATAATATGAATGCGCAAATTTAGATATTTTGGTGTGTGATCATTTTTGCAAAACATGTTTATTTATTATATGTTGCCCGATACATTGTTGGATTTACCGGAGGTGGATATTTTGTATTAATACCATTATATGTTGCCGAAATCGCCGACGATGAGTAAGAATACAATCATGCATAAAAATCAATCATGCATACCGTTTAGATGGAATTTATTTATATTTATAGCGTTCGTGGTACTTTGGGTGCTCTATTACTATTGATATGCAATTCTGGAATATTAATTGCATACATAATCGGGATGTACGTTAGTTATGCAATATTTCCAATCATAATGCTAATATTCCCAATCATATTCTTTATACTAATGCTATTTTTACCAGAAACACCACAGTATTTTTTAAAGCGAAACAAAATGAAGGTAAAATATTAAATATATTAAATATACATTTCTGTTAAAAAAAAATTTTTTTTCACTTTATTTAACCAAAAAAGGAAGCAAAAAATTCAATAATATTTTATAAAAATATTGATATGAATTCAGTGAGCGGAGAAAAAGAATTAAAAGTTATATATGACCAATTACAAATTAATTGTACAACAAATAAAAATAATAATAATATTCAATTAAAAGACTTTTGTATGTAATGCATGTAATTTCTTGAGATTTTATAAAACTCATTAAATTTATTAAACTATTTGTTTTTTAATAAGGCACACCGAATGCTAAAAAAGGATTATTAATTGGTTGTACATTGATGATGCTAAATGTATTCTGTGGTTGTTTTATACTAGTAAATTATGCTGCAAACATTTTTAAAGCATCCGGTTCTGATATTAGTCCACATTTATCAGCGGTATCGGTGGGATTATTACAAGTGATGGGTACCTATGCGTCAACACATTTGGTTGATAAAATTGGACGTAGAATTTTATTAATTATATCGTCAAGTGGTGCAACAATATTTTTATTAATAATGGGAGGATATTCATATTTTGAAAAACATAACTATAATGTTGATAACTTTAACTGGATACCCATTTTAAGTTTATCATTATTAATTTTTATTGCTTCCGTTGGTATAATACCTTTGCCATTTGTAATTTTAGCGGAAGTATTGCCATCAAAGGTATATATCTTGTGTTGTGTACATATAACTTTCCATTTTAACAATATTAAAAATTTACATTTCTTGTATCCATACGTAGATTCGGGGGATTGGATCAACAATTTGTACATCAACATTTAGTATATTTGCATTTACAATGTTAACATTATTTCCAATATTAATGGAAACAATTGAATTATATGGATGTATGTGGCTATTAGCATCCGTTACATTTTCTGGTTTAATCTTTATTATTGCTATTGTGCCTGAAACTAAAGGAAAAAATTTGAATATAGTTTAATGATTATATTAATTGATAATAAAATTTATTTGTATACATTTCATAAATGGATTTCTGTTTCTTTTTTAATTTCTGTTTATTTATAATATTTTTTTTAATTATGAAACAATGGTAGATGGAATTTATCTGGAAGATCAAATTTATTTATAATCAATTTCTATTTTGCATTATAATTTTTATTGGTTCAATTTTTTGAATAAGAGATGATTTCATCACTTCAAACATACTTATGAAATGCGTTTGGAAAATTAGAAATTTAGAGAAATAACCGAAATATGAAAAACGATAAATATAATAAGCATTCAATTTTTCATTTACACATTTTTAAATAAATATAATAGAGAATAAGAAATGATACCCGTTTCTTTAAAAAAATCATCGAATCATCGAATGAACTAGAAATTTTCAGTTTGTGTTAGATTTAAAAACAAAATTCATAGTTTATAAATACTTATAGTAACGAAAATTGCAACTTTTATTCACACGTTATCGGCTGTTTACATAATATTATTTACGTAATGAAAAACATTGAAATAATTATCTTTTTATAATGTGTGCAAATTTCTTTCTATAAGAAATATAATTAAATCAAAAAAAATTAACGATTTCATCATCAATTCCACTATTCTTATAAATACATTTTTGCTCGTGATTGGCATAAGCATTGTTTTTAAGATTCCTATACATACACATATACGTTTATTATAATGTAAACAATATATAGATATATGCAAAGGTTGTATAAATTTAATAAGATAATAAAAGATAAGATGTGTTTAAATTTGAATAATTTTAATTATCATTCCAAGCAATATTATTCTATTCGATGAACAAATTACTTTTAATATTATAAACGTAGTGAAAATAATTTAACTATATAGTTTACTTTATTTATATATATATAAAAAAATAATTAACATGACAAAAATTAATGTAAAATTTAATGAAGTTAAAAATCAATATTTTGCCGTATTTTTTGGTAAATTTCATTTTTTAATTATTTGATCGATAAATGCATCTTACTTATATTAAAACTGATAAGTATAAATATATATTAATTAGTAAATTTAATAAGTTGTTCACATGGTGCATTAATTGGTTGGTTGGCAACTGCTTTACCTACTCTTCAATCAGATGATTCACCATTATTAACAGGTAAAATAACAACTGAACAGACGTCATGGATAGGAGCATGTATTGCTATTGGGGGCATGTGTGGAAATCTATCATTTGGATTACTATCAAGTAAAATCGGGACAAAAAATACATTATATTTAATTGCATTTCCAAATATGGTAAATATAATCATGTGATATTTTTGATTATAATCAATATGTAAATTGGTATTTTTTTGTATGTTTTTCAATCAATATGAATATCAAATAGACATTTTGGTTGATTGTGATATTTGCAAAATATGTTGAACATTTATATATTGCCAGATTAATGGCTGGTTTAACTGGTGGTGGAATGTTTTCCTGTATACCTCTATTTGTATCAGAAATTGCACATCAAGAGTATGTAAATATTTAATTTAAAATATGTAATGTAATACTCCTTACATTCATATTATTCATATAATATAAATAGATATTATTTTTCTTATTGTCGTGTATATAAAGAATTAGAGGAGCATTAATGAATATCTTAAGTTGTGCTTATACATTTGGTACACTATTAAGTTACATACTTGGTACCTATTTAGATTATCACGTATTACCATATATAATGATATTATTACCTATTGCTTACTTTTGTACCTTATTTTTTATACCAAATTCACCACAATACTATTTAAAAATAAATGAAATTCAAGTATGTATTTTATTTTGTTTACAATCAATTATTATATTAAATTCTTTTTATTTTTCTCTTTCTTATATTAAATCAATTATTATATACATACAGAAAGCTGAAAAATCTTTTATGTTTTATAGAAATCTTAAACATACAAACAAAAACGAATACAATGAAGAATTTGCAAAATTAAAAGCAACGGCCGTTCAACGAAATCAAGAGACTACACTTCAATTTTCAGATTTTTGTATATTCATTCATTTAATATATACTCGTATTTATATATATATTTCCAAATAAATTTTTAATAATTCATTATTACGTATATTATTTATTTTAAAGGGGAACTAAAAGCGCGGAAATCCATCCTATTGGCATTTTGTTTAATGGCACTAAATGCATTCAGTGGAGCATATGTATTAATATCGTATACAGTAACAATATTTGATTTATCTGGTTCTGATATTGATCCGAATACCAGTACAATCATTGTTGGAGTTACGCAATTCATTGGCATATATTTATCAACAACGCTAGTAGATAAAATAGGTCGGAAACGTTTAGTAACCGGTACATTGTGTGGAGCATGTGTTGGTTTTACATTATTTGGAACATTTTCATATTTGGTCAAACATGATTTTGATTTAGCGGCATTTAATTGGATACCTGTAATGAGTTTATCATTTGTTATATTTATTGCGTCAGTTGGATTCTTACCAATATCTCTAATGTTAGTTGCAGAAGTTCTACCATTAAAAGTATGTATATATGTTAAATAATCAAAACATTTAAACTTTTTTTAATCAATTTTAAATTCTCGCAAAAACAAAAAAAAAAAAGATAAGATCTATAGGTTTGACCTTAAGTATGACAACTCTAAGTATTTACTCATTTGTAACATTAAAGTTATTTCCAACATTAACTGAAATTATAGACATTTATGGTTGCATGTGGGCATTCGGTGTTATTTGTGTATTAGGTATTTTGCTGAGTGTATATTTTATAAAAGAAACAAAGGGCACAGATATAAATAATATTGTTGTCAATGTTAACAAGGTTGAAAAGGATATTGTTAGTAAAAATACTAACGCAAAATAATGTTTAATTTATGTTAGTTATAAGTGATTAATGTATTGGTTAAGAAAAAGGATACCATATACAAATAAATTATTTATAAATTTTATCAAAACATTATTTCTTTATTCGTTAAATTTTGAAATCGAACACTGTTGGTAAATTAAATGGAAGTATAATAATTCTAAAGAAATGGTAGAAATGGTATCGTATACTACAAAATATTAGTTTCATCCTGAAATGCAATGCGATTCATGTATTTATAAGGTGCTTAAATACAATATTGAAACACAATATATTAACGTGCACTGACCCATGCGAATTTTTCAAAATCTTCTTAAAAAACTTATTATTTATTAATTTATTTCTAAATGACAACTTTTTGTTGTTACATTAATTGTTCGAAGATTCAATTTTATTTTACTAAGTACTGAGCAAAATAATAAACATAACATACTATTGTATGGAGACACTTCTTTGAATATAACCCTCGAATCACTATATTTCCGGAATAAAAGACTTTGGATAATCGGTTAAGAATTACTCAAGTTATATGGTGGATATTTTTTTTTGTGGATTTTGCCTATTTACACTACATATACCCACTATTTCGTAGGAGTCTAAAATAAAGATAATTACAATTATTTCTTTTAGATAAATTCCATATACCAATTGTAAATTTGTATAATGTCAAGATAACATTTTGAATGAATTAATTGAAATTTATAATCTTATACATTTTATCGCATCTCATCATGTAAATAATTGAAATAAAATCTAAATTTTATTTTTGTAAAATAGTTTAATGTTTTGAATAGGTTTTGAATTTAAATGTGTAATATAAAGTGAAAAGATTAAAATGAATGATAAATTAACGTTTCGAGAAGTGCAAAATCAATTTTTGGCGGCATTTTGTAGTAATGATTTTATTAACTAGTACTTTTTTTTCTAATTTCGTATCACATTTATTTTCTAAGAAATTGTGTTTAATAATTTAACACCAATAAATAATTTACGGTTCTTATTATTTAAGAATTGATAAAAATAATGTTTGAAATCAAAAACAGAATAAGATTATTTCGCTTATGATATTATTATTTTTTAATTGTTACGTTTTTACCATTTCTATTTTTATTAATTTAAAGATCTTTAAATAAAATAAACTAAACAATTCGTTTAAATTTTAATTTAAATACCCAGTGAATATCATAAGTTGTGCTCATGGTACTACAACGGGATGGTTGGCAACAGCTATACCTGTCTTGCAATCAAATGATACACCATTAACAAATGGAATTATATCAATAAGTGAAGCTTCTTGGATTGGTTCACTTATTGCTGTTGGCGGTATTTCTGGTAATTTAATATTTGGATTTATATCAACTCGAATAGGTGTAAAAAATACATCATTGTTATTAGCATTTCCTAATTTGGTAATTATATATATCTCTTAGTACATAGTACGGGTAGTAAATTTTTTTGATTGCACATGTAACATTAGTTTAATTTATTTATATTGGATTTGATTACGTTAAACTGCTTTAGATTCTAAATATATTTAGTTTAGGATCTCATCATGATTACATATTACTCAAAATATAGATATAGACCTGCTGATTCCTAAAATCTACGTTTTCATATATCTATTCTATTTTCTCAAAGATTTTTTGGTTATTTGTATTATTTGGAAAATACGTGGAATATTTATATATAGCAAGAATATTTACTGGATTAAGTGGTGGCGGTATGTTTACTTGTATACCAATTTTTATAGCCGAAATATCTTATCCAAGGTAAAAAAGCAAACATAAATGGCATATTTTGTAAATAAGTCATGGTTTTATTTAGTTTTATAATGTATATATAATACATATAGTATTAGAGGAACGTTAGGAAATTTCGGGAGTGTTGCATACACAATAGGAACATTACTCAGTTATATTATTGGAACTTATGTGAATTATACTAAGGTCCCATATATTTTTATGACTCTACCAATTACTTACTTCTGTGGATTATTGATGTTACCTGATACACCACAATATTATTTAAAACATAACGATATGACCGTAAGTATATAATTTTATATATGTAATTATACACTTTACACACAAAATAAAATTAAATATTTGTAATTTTTTAATTTGTTAAATGAACTTTAAATCAATATACTTTACATTTCTGGCTTGTTTTAAAAAATTTGTATATCATTATATATGAATAAATAGGCAAGTATAAGATATTCATTTTCATTTTTACAGAGAGCTGAAAAATCATTAAGATTTTATAGAAATTGTAAGGATAATAAAATAACTAATGGTTATTCATTTAATGAAGAATTTGAAAAATTAAAAGACGTTTGTAAACACGAAAAACAAAATGATAAACTTCAACTATCGGATTTCTGTAATATATTTTTATTTCCTAAAGTTGAAATTATATTTAATTCTTTTCATGAATTATTGTATAATTGTTAAAATTTATGATTTAATTTATTAGAAATAATATTATAATTTTATAATTCTACGCAGGTAAACCAAATGCGCATAAAGCAATTTACATATCATTGTTGTTGATAACATTAAATTCATTTAGTGGTTGTTTTGTGTTAATTTCATACACGGTGACTATTTTTCAAAAATCGGGTTCAGATATTGATCCGCATATATCAACAATTGCTCTGGGTGTTATTCAATTGATAGGCACATACTGCTCAGCAATGTTAATTGATCGAATTGGTCGAAAAGTATTATTAATTGTGTCCACAACCGGAGCTGCATTTGGATACTTTCTATTTGGAGTCTATTCATATTTAGAAAGACATTCAATTGATGTGTCACATGTAAATTGGATACCAGTAATGAGTTTAGCAATCATTATATTTATTGCATCGGTTGGTTTTATGCCAACATCAATGATTATGATTGCCGAAATTTTACCTTTAAAGGTATGAAATAATATTTGTACTCTAATATATATTATATAGTAAATAAAAATCTATAACATAAATAATTTAAGATAAATAAAATATTGCATATAGATAAGGACATCAGGTTTAACAATGTGTGCGATAGCGATAAGTGTATATTCGTTTACAACATTAAAATCATTTCCTGTATTAGCAGAGATTATCGATTTATACGGTTGTATGTGGATATTTGGAAGTGTTTGTGCATTAGGGGCTCTGTTTAGTATGTTTGTAATCAAGGAAACTAAAGGAAAAGATGTAAACGTGGTTGATAACATTTAATTTTCTTATAGATATATAAGGATCGATCTTTTTTATTTTATATGAACCTTTTTATTTATGCATTTAATTTTATTATGTAATAAAATATTAAATTTTTGTTATTAAATTATTAGTATAAAATAAATAATTTGAAATATATTATATATTAATGCATATTTTATAATGTTTTAGAATTGAATCGATTGCATATATGTATAATCTAAATGTTGTGATACAATCATTTTGATTGAATAAACTGAAAAGTTATAATGCATATTGTAAATACAAATATTGTATATGAGTGAGTATAAATTGCATATCTTATATGTATGAATATGTGTTTTACAGGAAGCCAAAGTGGAATTGACCATTATTTGAGGAGAATACAAACTATTATAGATCATAAAACTTATTTGTATTGTATGATCAAGTTCCTTTAATCATGTCAAATCGAAAAAAATTTTTATATGTAATGCTTTGCGTTTTTAATAGTGATGATAAATATGTTTTCACTTATTTATCACAAAATGTTGATATAAATATGTATATACACCGAAATCATACTTTAATATTATAAATCCTTTATAAACAATTTCTTGTATTTAGGACACCCTTTATTATACAGAGGCGCACAATTTATGAAAAGTTCATTTAATTAATTAAGATTATCTGACTAAAAGCACTTAATATATATATATATATATTTATATATTATAATATATATAAATTATATATAAATTAAACATCTATTCTATTAATCAATTACATAGCACATTTGTTTACATGCAATATTTTATAGAAATTGATTTGATAAATGTTATATACCGGCCATACGTTTCAGATAGTATATGCCTGTATATATTCATTTCATACATATAATAAATATTATAAATATACCAGCGCATATATATATATGCAATTATTCATATTACATATATATATATATATATAATATACCTTATACAATGATTATATAAAGTATATGATGATGGTCAAGTACAGAAATTAGATTACATTATTTGAAATTGCATCGAATAATATTCCAAAAAAAAAAACAAATTCACATAATTGTATTGTATTGTATATCTAAAAATGAAAGTGTTGGTCTTATATAAATAAACGAATTGAATTTAGTATTTTGCCAAAAACGATAAACAGAAATAAAAAAGACATGAAAATATTTTATGTATGTAATATAACAAAGATAAATATTGATTTATTTGTTTGAATATATATTTATTTATACGTATTTGTAAAAGTTAGACAAAGAAAACCACACCAAATCTCATAAAAACGTATTAATTCCATTAATTAAATGATCAAACTCAAATAACTCAATTAAAATTTGTCTTATATTTGCATTATTTATGAGCACAAGATATTAAACAAATATATTTTCACACAATTCAATGTTTTTTATTTAAATATTTAAAGACAATCGGTTTATTTATTTTCAATAATAAAAAAAATTGTACTAATATTTGTCCAATTAAATAAAATATGTATAAAGGATGGGTCATTGCGATTATAAGTAATTTCCAAATCAGAAATATCCAATATTAACTACACTAACTATACTTAATCAACAAAAATGTATAACCAGAATTGTAAGAATTTGTAATTATATTATGTTGCTTATATACTCAAATCACCATATCCCTTACTATATTGTATGTACACTATTCCTTATTATATTTATTATATGTACACTAAATGTACATCTGCTTTGAATAAACATAAAAAATTAATATTAAGGATATTTTTAGGGTAGAAATAAAATAAATTTGCTGGCTATTATGGAAAAGCTAAAATAAATTAAAATCATCGAAAATCCTACATTACAACATATGACGGATTTAAAACTAGCTACAATAACTTGTAGTACATACATAACTACAATTGCTTCAATATTCGATCGACATACTGACTACAATAAATACCATGGACGAAAGAAAATTCTTGTTAATGCTTTTATTTACCAATGGTGGACGCTTTTTATTTATGAATAAACTGCGAAAATCGACTATCACGGTTAAGATACAGTATTATATGGTATTATCTACTAACATAAATAATTTTAACTCAGATACTTTTAAATATTTTTGTTTTAATATTTATAATTTTATTTATCATATTATTAAAAATATCTAAAAATGTGTCATTAATTTAAATTTTATAATTTCATTAATTTTAAGTTATTTAAAAAAAAATGTTGTCTATATTTGCAATAATAAGCAAACACCAGCCATAGTCCATTTAGATGCCTTTTGCTTAGATTTTAAATTAAATGTCCACACAAATGTTGGTCCACGCATTCTGTAAATCACAATTATTGACAATACTCTATAATTATTCATCACATATTCAATAATAATTACCTTATTTTATAAACAGGACACTCGTAAATGTTTTTTGTCTCTTGCTTATCTTGGGTAACTGCTTTAAGATAAATAACAGGCATTGCGGGAAACAATTCTTTTAAAATTGAATCATTTATGGTACCCATTCTGGTGTCCCATCGAGCTCCTTCCATGAATAACCCATGTACATAGGCACCTTCACGTGGTGGAGCACTTTTCCCGTTGACAGGATAATCAATTTTTATTAATTGTTAGAAAAATGTATTTAAACTAATACGTATATATAATTAAATTTACTTAAAATCTTCACGTTGTTTTTTCGTTACATCACAATTTAAACACATTCGATCTAATGGCCACGCATTTTTTCTGGCAGTTTGTTGCATAATTGCTGTTAAAAAACTTTGAGGATTAAAAAATCCGGCTAACCACACAGATGCCGGTAATTTAAAATCAGCGGCCCATGCTTCCAATTCAATTAAACGTAATGTTAAATCAGCATACCAGGATTGCAATCCTAATAGACTGGGATATGCTAATTTTGTCCAATTCTCCGGCACAATATCATAATATAAGGATTCTTCTAATTTTTCCATATCCGATGTTATCGTTAATTCACCTTCAAGTCCCGAAAACAATTCACTTAATGAACGTTTAATTTCATGCATTAAAATATTCATACGTTCACATTCCTGAAAAGCCACAATAATGAATGGTGTACGCTCTTCAACCCTTGTCATTATTTCAAACATATTAAATTCTTCGGGAATTTTATCTACAATATCTTCGATTATACTTTTAACAATGTCCTCACGAGATACCGTAGCACCAGAACTTGAACCAGAATCTCGTGGTTGTAATTCAAATATTGTTTTGAATATTTCTTCTGAACGTGTTGTTAATACACCAATTTCCGCATTTGGATGTAACCCATACAAATATGGCGATTCGGTTGGCAGATTATCATCAATGTATTTATGATAACCCATATAGTCGGTATTCGGTGGTGCTAGAAAATTTGGTGCTAAATATAAATCACCATCAATCAAATCATTTTGCATAAACTCTTCCAAGTACGTATTACACAATCGTCGATCCCAATCATCCGTAATATGACCGCCATACATTATTTCACCGAATAAATATCTTAAATCTTCCCATGGTACACGATTATTTGCTTCCAAATAATTATACAAAACATACACACTAATTGTTAAATCACCAAAATTAAATGGATATGTACGATTCCATCCTTGTGGTCCAAATTTACGACGTTCTGCAACCACTGCATGAAAATAACATAAAGTAAATAGAATTGCTTTGTATTCAGCTTCTTTTGTACACAATTCCAAGGTTTCTTGACTGAAATTATCCAATGATTTATGAAGATTTGCCAACATTCCGGTGGGTGGTTCATTTGTAATTTTAATTGCTGATTCTAAAACACCTTGTGGTATAATATGATATTCAGCCGATGCAGCTGGTTCAGCGCTTATGTATAATCTGTAATTTGTATTTAATTTAACATTTCATATGGGAAATAAAATTATAATATTTTTTGTGTATGCAATGCGGGCAACATATATACGCATACATTACCTATAGTTTTCATGTGAATTATCCAATGTTGCTTCGATTTTTTTTTCTAACGTTGGTAACCATTTGGCTACCAAATGTATGTTTTGTAAAATAACCCAATGACCCTTTTTCGCAGCCACATCAATTGCATTTTCGGCAACAATTTCTTGCCCTTGACCTAATGATACACTATGAAAATTACCATAATCGGTGGAGAATCGTAATTTTTTGCCCAAACTTTCAACATCTTTCAAAGGGTCAACACCGGGTGATAAGGTGAAAAATGTATGTGTTGTGCTACTTGTTTCAGGAAATGTTTGTACAAAATCTAACATTCGTGCTTCAACATATTGGGTACCTAATTGTTCTTCTACAAACGCCATTACAGCATAGGTCATACGATCGGGGCGTAATGCTCTCATTATACATAATTTTTGTATGGCATTTTTATTCTTCCATTCACCGGGAAGTTTTTCACGTTCCGGACATTCAGATTCAGTAAATTTTCTCCATCTGCATGTAAATGTGTTTGTAATTTTTCTATTTTCGTATATTATTTAATGTATAAAGTACCTTTTATGTGAACCTTCAATATCTTTATCAATATTTTTAAACGCTTCCATTGTAGATAGAGATATTATGCCACCCCAACCAATATTAGATATAAAATCTAATGGTGATGTCAAATTTGGTGTATACGGAAAGCGTAGTAAGAAATCTAAGTCAATATTTTTAATTTTATTCGATTGCAAAAGTATTTTAATTGTCATTTGTGCCATAAATATAATTTTATCCTGTTCAAATAGAGCACGGCTAGTGTACATGAATACGTAATATGTTATTGAATCAATTAGATTAAATACACGGTCACTAATCGATTCCGAAGCAATGGCTTTAACAATTGCTTCATTAAATACAACCGTGAAAGCTTTCAACGAAAATTGATAAATTCGGTTGATTTTATATAAATCATTTAAAATGAAATATAATATTGCAGCACGTAAAGCAGCTGGGCGATATTGTTCACGAGCCTCATCAATTTGTACAGATGTTGATTTTGCTTCGGCAACTTTTATTTCTATTTCAGCTGCTGTTTTCTTAGTTTTCTCTAAATTTAAGACTAATGTTGCATCTTCAAGAACATTTTCACCGGCCGATGATAATCGCTGTAGTAAATCATCCTCTAACATTTTCAATGTGATTTTGAATGTATTTTGTTGTGTTGTTAAATTTGTTTTCAGTTCTTCCAAATCGGGACGTTCAGCTTTTACCACTTCAGCGAGCAACTGATCTTCGAGACTATGTACGACACAAATTTAATATTAATACATTTATATTAAAGATTAACTGCAATCATATATATAATAATCCACTTACCCATCTTTTGTTACAGTAAAATTTATTAACGTTGTTTGAGCTTGCATTTCAGGTTTATAATGGGGGTTAGCAAGTTTCGTATGTAATATTAATTGAAATTTTAAATTATAATCAATTTCTTTATCACCAATTTTTAAACATTTTCCTTTTTTAATAAGAACTCTTCCCAATAATGGGTCAAGTACCGCATCAACAGTTTCACCAATATTTTCTATTAAAAGAATATCACCATTTTCAACAGCTCTCTCAATAACATCCAAACATGATTTTGTTGTTAAACGAGTAACAATTAATTTATCGGCATATTTTTGTTTAATCCACTTTATTCCTTGCCTATTCAATAAATAGTATATTCATATAAATTAATAATACCTATAATAATTTATTGATATTTATTTTATATCAATATATACAATTGCGGATCTATTATTAAAGGCCATCGTGCTGAATTCATTAATATAGTTGCATTTTCAGCCGACATTCGATCCGTTGGCAATCCTTCATTATTCCAAACTGCAATTTGGGCATCATCACATATCATTTCCAGTGGATCAGAACCTACTGCTACGGGAATTTGAGGCTGGTTTCAAATATAAATAAATTCATTATATAATTAATAATTTGTAAATAATAAAAAGTAACTGTAATTTCGGATAATAAAATAACACTTCAATTTTTTTGAATGTAGGTAACCAAAGCTTATGTTGCAGTTCCAAACGATAGCTTCGTGTAAAACATCCAACATATGAAATGAAACAGGATATTAGTAGAATATCTCCCGGAAGGGTACCTATTTGCTTATTTAAACTACAAAAACAATTCAAATAGTTTTATGTTTTAATATAACCGAATTCTCGCTACTTAACATAAAATAACATTTATTAAAAACCTTTTTACTAATTCTTTCCAACGTATATTCTCGGAAGCTAATCCATCAACCAAACGGTATGCCAATTGTATAGTAAATTCTGTTTTATCGGCCTCAGCTTGGCATTTCTCTTTTTCGGCCGATGCCGCATCCAATTGTGTTTGCAGAACATCAATTTTTCCTTGTAATTCCGATAATCGATTATTCAATTCCGCCAATGTATTTTGTGCATCTTTTAATTCTGTTTCGGCACTATTTAATGCACGTTCTTTTGGTCCTACATCTAAGTAAACTTCATAGAATTTATATATATTTGTCACCCAAGCGCATAAACCACCGGCTGCCAATGATTTCGCAGCAATTATCTCCGGATCGAATTCTGGATCCTATGAATTTTATGAAAAATTATTGATTGTAACATTTATATATATAGCTAACCAAAAATCAAATCGGCGTAAGTTAATTACTTTTAAATATGGTTGCAATGCAGTTATGATATTGGGATGAATATTTTTCTTGTCGTAGTTTTTAAGATCATCTAAAAATGTGTCTACTTTACCCATCATCGTCTAAATATTAATCAAAATCATTAAAATAATAAATAATTATAAACCATTATTAATTTTTCAACAAGAGTTGCGTTATTACTTTACACGCCTTCCACGATTTATCTTTAGGCACTTTTCCACGAGAAAACAAAACTAAAACTGCTGCCAATACATTTACGACCGCTTGTGGTGGCGAACCAAATGATCTCAATTCGGTCAAATTCTTTTTATCCAATGTATCTAACGCAGCAACCGCCCTTAACATTACGGGTTCGGCTTTTTTCAAATCTTCCGCACAACTTTTTGCTTTTATAGAAACATCTTCCTCTATAATTCTCACTTCTTTTTCTTTCTGAGATGCAATGTTTCGTTCAACTTGAACTTTTTCATTTTCAGCACTTACGATTGCATGTTGTTTATTTGCGGCCGCTTTCTTAACATTCAGAACAATTTCTTGTTCTTTCAATTGTTCACGTAAACCATCTACTTGATTTGAACAATCCTTTAATTTTAATAAACCATTTTCTAAGCGTATAATATGATCACTTAAGCCTTTTTGTTTTTCCGTTAACAGTTTCGAATACAATGAAATTAATTCCAAAAACGATTTTGGTGTTGTATAATTATATCGCTTCTCGTTTTGTAAATACGACTTTGACATTTCATTAACTGTTCCATGTACGTATGCCATAAATCTTGAAACGGAATCAACAAGTTCTAACTATAATTTTAAAATATGATAAAAATTATCAATCACTAAGGATTTAATTTTCAAAATTTACCGGAAGAACTTCAATATCAGCTAGAAATTGCTTTGAAACCGATTCTAATGCATCTTTGGGCCATTCATGGAACCAATCAATTGCTGTACAATTAACAATTGCAGGAAATTTTCGAGAACGTATTCGCAACGTGGAACCAACTGGTGAAAAACAAAGCACAACTTTTAACATTCGCCGAACTTTATCGATAAAGAATTTCCAACAATTTTCTTTTGTATCAAGAATTCTGGCCTGTTTTACTTCATTTGCTATTGCACTAATAATATTATCGACTTCATCTTGTGGGAAAAGATCAGGTATTTCACCAGATGCTAATAAATCGTTTATCAAAACTAAGAATTCTTCTTCAGCTATCTGTGTAATATTAAAAATTAATTAAAGCAATAATACAATATTTATAATTAATAATATACCTGCGAATCTGTCATTAAATAACAACATGGTGAACTCTTAATACCAGCTTTCATGTATAATGCTGCTAAATCACTTTTCAAATCAGCAATGCTAAAACCTTTCCTCAATTGTGTTTGAAATACATCTAATGATAAAATGAACGCTGCAAGTCGCGTTAGTGATTGTTTCCCAGATCCACCTACCCCAATTAATAGTGCATAACCACGATCATTTGACAAAATTCTACTAATTCTACAAATATGCGCCATTGCGTCTTCAAATAATACCAAATTCATTGCGCCAATTAAATCATTATACCCCGATTGAGCTTCTGCTAAAACATTTGAAAGTGAATCGATGTCCTTTATCGGCATGTATTTTGAATCATTTAAATTTTCAGCAAAATGAAAATAAATTAAAGGTTTTCGAAATACAACATCTTCATTGTAATCGTCGAATCCTTTTCGAACCACTTCCGATAATAATTTTGTAAATACATCAATATCATTTGCATCCACAAGTTTATCACCATAAACTCGTGTTACTTCATGAATCCATAATCTAATTAACATATTAGGATTCGAACAACATTCACCATTTGCAAACATCATACCCTATTGAAACATTTTGAATAATTTAATTTTTTTTTTCATATTTTAAAATTGATCATTCATTTGCACTTACTGAATAAATGTTCGCCATATCCCGTAAATTAAAAATATAGTGAAATTTAACAGCAGTTGGTAAAAACAATTGATTCATACGTTGATGAAGAGTAATCGCCGTTTTAATGAGTGTTTCACAAATTGCTTTTACTTTGTCATTAAATTTATGTAACGGATTGGCTAAATGTTGTGACAAAATGTTATAATAAATATGATACATGGCATCACTTCCCGGAAAATTTACAGCAAAGGTACAAAAATGCCTTTGTAATCGTGGATTTATTGTAAATGATCCGGCCGTAGGATTCATGCACGACACAAATTGACAATTGTGTATTCCTTTTAATGTTAATTTCGATCGATCATACCAATGACTGTAATCCATGAATTGGCGAATTAACGTATGCGGTTGAACTGTACCATACATATCGACTTCAGGCATATTCATATCATCAATAAAATAAATCATTGTTTTATTACTAGGAGGGCCAAAATTTCTGCCAGCTTTTTTTTCGAGTGGTTTCTCTAAAATTAATTGCAACATTTCGGAATTTGTATAAAAATTAAATGGTACATTTGTAATTAGATAATTTGATGACATAGCATTTAATTTGTCATAAACAATAACACTTTTTCCCGATCCAGAACCACCGACAAGCATTACGGGATGTTTTGAAGCAATTAAAATATCCATAAAATAACGAAGGCATGTAGTGTCAGCTGTATTTACCAAAGTTGATTGTAATGGCACTTCAACATCCAAATCAAATGATGGTATTAAATTTGTCCATGGAGTGAATGCTTTTGTTTTAGGATCAATATAATAATTAAAAACCGTTCCAATTGTTGGATATTTTACTGTCTTAAACTCGTTCATCCACCATTTATTAAATTCATTTCGCCAGTCTATAATTTGATCTTGAAATAATGCAGATCCAAATCCCCAAATTACAGCAAACGTAAAATAAATTTCATACCACCCCTTAGGACATTCAGGCGGAACATTTTGAGATGTCAATAGACAATCTAATAAATGACATGTCATTTGAATCATTGCAATTTCAGATATTGGTGTTATTTTTTTCAATCGGTGTTTCATAACATCCAGCAATGGCGGAATATATTTATCGAATAATACCGTCAGTATTGGTTTTTCTGTCTGAGAATCCCGTCTATCAATCCACGATGCAACATATCTAAAAATACAGGAACAACTCATTAATTTATATAAAAGAGCACTTCTTATAATAAATGTATATTACGGATTCCATCCGAGATCTTGCGGATTTATGTATAAAATACCAGCCCGTGATACTGTTGCCGGTGTAGCGGTACGCAATGATGCTATTTCAAATACCAAACGCATTTCTTTCGTTAATGCTATACGTTCATTACTGGCTAATGTTAAAATTTTATTGTCATCCATTAATGTATTTAAACTTTCAATCCACATAGGATCAATATCACCATCGAGAACGATCCATTTTGGGCCGTTACCACGCATATTAACTTGATCTCGCATTATAAATGAAAATAATCCATCTTTCCATTCTCTTGTCGTTGGATTTATAATACCAAATAATTCATCATTTGTAACAGCTACAAAATTATTTACAAATTACATTTTTATTAATACAAATTAAAAAATATCGACGACTACGCGAACGCTTTAAACCTACCTTTCGGGTTAAGATCATCATAATGTGGTTTTAATTTTAAATTATAGTATGTCCTATTCAATGTCTTCCATACTTCTGTTTTACCCGTACCAGAAAAACCAACAATAAATACGGAATGTCGTACTTCGAATAATTCTTTCAATTGAATAATTTTTAGAACGAATCCATCCTCTGGTTGTAAATATAAATCACGAGCAGATCGTTTTACAACTGCTTCAAAATCTGCATCTCGTTTACGTGGTACATCCAAATTTGGAAACAAATCACCTATCAAACCCATAAATATTGGAACATCATCAGTGCTAATTTTCGGTATATTGAAATCTCTTAGCGCTCTCATCAATACTTGATCCTCTGGACGATTCGGATCACTTCGCTGTAATTAAAATATAGATAAATATTATATAATATGGGATTATAATGATTATATATAATACTTCTTACTCTTAGTGCTCCAGCCACTACTAACACTGATTTAATTGCTCTTAAACCCCAATCATAATGGTCTTGTTTTGATAACAATTCTTTACATAAAGTGTATAATGTTATGAATTTTCTAGATAATAATCGTGCTTCTTGGAACCCTTCGGCCACTAACATAATTTCAGAAATAAGGGCAAAATCTGGCACCACCATCGCGCAAGGACGAAATAAAGCTTTTAAATTTTCTGGTAATTCTGTACGACCGGCATAACCGGGATTCATAGTTATGAATAAGCCAACCGTAGGTGTCAATTTAATTTTTTCTCCCATAAATTGAAATATAGCCTTTTTATTCTAAATATTTATAAAATTAAATCAAATGATAATGTATGAGTATGAAATTAAACTAATAATCTGTAGAATATCATAAATAATGTACCTTTATGGCATCTAAAATTGTTTTTACTTGAACAGCTACAACCGATAATACTTCAATTGAAATACGATTAAATTCATCGAAGCATCCCCAAGCACCAGTTTGTGCTAATCCTTTATAAATATTACCGCATGACTTATAGTCCATTTGTTCGGAACAATTAAATACGTACACCATTATACCTAAACCTTTACCTAAATCTTTGGTTGTTTCTGTTTTACCCGTACCTGCTGGTCCGGCCGGAGCACCACCCATTGTTAAATGTAACGATTGGGTTAATGTTATATAGCACCGATCCGTTAATGGTGTTATGACAAGTCGAGGTGTATTCCCTAAATATTCAAAATCATAGTTAAAACTTGCGTCACATATGTTGACAATACAATCATTCTTATTTATATCCCAGCTGTGGCGCAATTGGCATTGCCATTGAAAGGCTAATGCATTTTCTACCTTTTGTGTAATCAATTTAGCTACAACATCTCTTGAATGTACATCAATTGTACATACGGTCATAATTTTTTGCCGATCTCCAGCCGTTAATTTATCTAGAAGTAACACAATTAATGCATTCAATTGATTGATTTGTTTTTTTTGATAATCCTTTAATGCGTTTTCATATCCTTCTTCAAGGTGAGCGAATGCATCATTTGTCTCCAACGACCACCAAATTTGCGTTGTACATAATGCCGGTTGTGCTGGCCATTCGGAAATCCATTTGTCTCTCGGTTTTTCTTCATAGGCTTTAACCGATTTGGAAAATAAATCACGTAATGTTGCTTTCATTATATCCGTAATACGATTTAACCATGCCTCCACCTGCCCACTACAATCACATTCGTTTTTAAATTCAACATGTTCATCGTTTTCTTTGGAAATCATAGCATATGCACGATGTTCTCCTTTGAATTTTAGATGTGCTAAAGAATCATATAATTTTGGTAAATGTTTGGTTACCAATGTTGGCTGATTACCATTTGATAATATATCTAATAAATCTGCGGATGACACAAAATAAAATCTAGGAAAAGCTAAACGTTTTGTTTCTAAGTAATCATTTAAGGCCTTTTCACATAAAGTTAATTGTGCTTGTAGTTTTTCCAATTTTTCAAATAAACCACCAGTATTAGTTGCTTTCACCACATTTGATTCATTCAATACAATTTTTAAAAGATTCTAAACGATATTAAAATCAATTAAAAAAAATGTCAATTTAATTCATGAATTAAAGTTATTTCTAAAAATATTATATGTTACCTTAAAATCATAATCAATAGCATCAAACCGTTTTGTATCATCCGGCAATTGTTTTCGAATATCTTCTGAACCTATGAAAATACTTTCCAAATACATCCACTTACGCTGTACTTCGAACCAAATATCTAAAACCTGATCCGCATTTGATAATAAATTTTGCCATTTTTGAACTTCATTTAAAAAGAATCCAACAAATTTTGAAGATAACATATTTTGTAATTGAATTTGATTGTCTTCAAGTATTTCAATTAATTCTTCAGATGTTTTCAGAATATTTAAATTGGTTCTCGTATGTAATTCATATTCGAATTTCATTGTTTTCCAGGTTGTATTTAAATCTTTTAACAGTTTTTCCATAGCCATTTCTTTAACCGATTTATCAACAATATTTTTAACATCATCTTCATATTTATGTAAATTCAAATCCAATAGATTAGCTAGTGTTGTGGAATCGTCCATACTAAATTGAACATTTGTTGTACGCATTAATTCTTGCCAATGTCTTTCTCGTATCGATGGATTTTGCAATTCCGTTACCGCACGTAATGACGTCATTAGATTTTTTAAACTAGCCTCAACATGAACATATGGATCCCAACGTCTAATATCCTTATCTAATGTTCTTAAATCTTTACCAAAAATTTTGCATGAACGATCCATTCCTTCAACGTCTATTTTTTTCCAAGGTGTTTTTTTCCAATTATTTATACTGGATTGTATAATAAATACTAAGTCCCAAAGTTGCTAATTAAATAATTGAAATAAATTAATTATTTAGGTTTATAAATATATATTTATAATAAATGAGATATACTTTAATAAATTTTAATTCATGTCTGGTTTTAATTAAATTGTCAGCATCAGGCGGAGGTATATCAAATATTCCAGCTGAATCAGTAAGGTGTTTTAATTGAAATTCCATTTCAATGACTTCATTGTTTAATTGATCACTGGCCTCATAAACGTTATCACATTTTGCTTTAAAGAACTGTACAATATTGGATTATAAAATATTTTAAAATATATCAAACAATAAAATAATTACATTAGCTTGTTGGAATTTGCGTCGAAACATTCGACTCCGATAACCATATAATAATATACGTTTCCTTATTAAATCTACTTGATACGTTTGAATGGGGGCAATCACTTGCTGCACAATTAATGCATTCTTTTTTAATTTAACCCATTGATCCGGTAATTCGTTTAACTATTTATAAGGAAAATGTTTTCTAGTTTTATTTCATCATCATTAAATATACAATATAGTATACATTTTTGAAAAAACTAACCTGTAAATGTATTTTATCTGGAAATTCAATGTGATACAATTTTAACATTTCAATTATATCCCTCAAAGGTTCAAAGATAGGTGTTTCATTTGCTTCAATTTGACGTTCTTCAATTTCATTTAATATCGATAAAATATTTAAAAATTCTTCGAAGTCGTCCTTTGTAATTTGTTTGGCAAGTATGGTGAATGCATTTTTACAAAAATTTTCAAGTTTCTATAGAATTTAATAGGTTGCGTTTAGTATTTATTATATTTTTTCTAAAATATATTCTTGAAAAATGTACCTCCAAAGTTTCCGTAACATGATTTATTAGGTAATTTTTAAATAATAGGACCCAATCAGAGACTTCATTTAATACGGTGTACTTAAAACCTTTACATAAAATCCGAAACCAATTTTGAAAATCAACAAAATCATTAATTGTGAGAATTTCCTCTTCCAATAATTTAAATTTATCTATCTGAAATCAGAAATCCAATTATAAATAAATAATTATATATTTGTGTGAAAATTTAAAATGAAATGAATATATCCAATACTTCTGCTTTAAATAAATTTAAGGTTGGTTGTACTTCAGGTAATTTTAATTTATTAGTTTCGAATAGTTGATTTTCTTCCATTGTTAAAATTCGACCGTATTTTAAAAATTGCTCCAAATATAAATCTTTATCATCAGTCCATATATATTCATATTTACGATATTGTTTTATAAACACATTTGATTGAATCATAACGAGTTTTACTTGAGTTAAAATATCACTTCTAATATTTTCAATCGTTTCATCCTTATTCAATATTGCTGTTCAATATAAATAAATACAAATTACAAATTCAAATATTTATTACGCAGGTGAATAAATTTTGAAAATTTTACATTCATATGTGGCGATATATAATTTTTTATTCTCATCGATACGTTCCGGTTCTTCTGGTTGTGCTATTCTAGGTATCATATCACACATACCATATATGAAAACGATTAATGATTCGATGAAGGCTAAAAATCCATTTTTCGATGATGTATCCAAATTAGGTATAAAAATCATATATGGTTTTTGTAATTCAAATTTTACTTCAAATAATGGTAAATTCAATTCTGATAAATTCTCCATTTCATTTTTTATGTATTTCAGGCTGAGAAATAATTTTTGCTGTTTAACGCATCTTAATCGAACAGCTATTCGATATCATTAATGTGTAAATATCATATATGTTTACCTGACAAAAACAGCGTTCATCATTTCTTTTCCTACTATATTATCAACGTATTTTTCATAAGGATGAAATAGATTTAACTGTGATTTGGTTTTTATTATTTTATCCTATTAATACAACAATAATTTATTATAATTAATTCTAAAAGTGTATTAAGAGAATTTCAAATGTACCTCATCATTTAATGTTGTTTGTACAGTTCGAGATACCTAAAGTATGAATAAATATTTATTATAGTATTGCTATGTTATAATTATTTAACACCATTAAAAATACCATTAAAAGTATAAAATTATTATATGTAAATAACAGTTCATTACATTTCTTCCAACACGTTTCTTTACCAAATTTCCAGCATCTACGTTATTCTCCATATCGTCATCTGTTTCGTCGTCATCTTCTTCATCAATAATAAAATGTTCATCTTCATTACCATCCTCATCATCGGAACACGGGCATGATATTAATGGAAGATTATTAAATAATCTAAAATTTTCATCCATGTTACGATATATTAATTTTTTAGTCTCAATACACTGGTTTAAACGTTTAGATGATATGTCAAAACGGTTTTCAATATCCAATAATGCTTTGTTATGTCCGAATTTTCTAGTGAATAGTGGTCTAATACCCCATTCACGTATACTTTTTAAAATCATTTCTACATTTTCCTGTGATTTAATTACACGTTGATGCAAATGTTTTATTTTATCATAAATTAAATCTAAATCATTTTGATCTGAAAATGTATATTTAATGGAATGTTATTCTAAAATACATATAATTGTATTTATTATATTACTATAGTTGTCCCATATTACGGTAGACAATAACGGATTTATGTTCTTATCTATATCATCAAATTCATTTTTAATTAAATCGAATTCACATTTTTGCGTTTTTTCAATTATTTCGTTATACCATTCAATTATGCGAAATAGTTTTAGTCTTGCTTCCTGTGTATATTAAATTTTCATTGAAATATGAAAGTAGTTTATATTAATAATGATCAATAAATTGTATAAAGATTAACTATATATCATTTGAAACTAAAACTAAAATTTCCATACCCATAAAATTTCGTCTTTTTCAAACAATTTTAAAGTCTCTTTTGGTATATTTTCGTAATTCATATGAGTAAGTATTTTTGTTTCCTTTAGTATTTCCGATAACTATATTTATATATGATATATATAAATTAAATAAAGCTATTCTTTATAAAGACTAAAAAACACATACTAAAAAATATTACATTGAAATCAAAATTTTCCATTAAAAATTTATCATTACGTCGCAATAATGGTTTTTTCATATATTTAACTATATCACTACTAACTGTTCCTTTCCATTCTGTATAAACATAATTTTCAAAACCACGTAAAATTGAAATTAATGTTTCATAACACGATAACACATTTTTTCCTTCATCATCTTCAAATAAACTATTAAAATAAAAAAATTACAATATAATTTAGTTGTATTATTTATTATACACGTCCAAACGACAATTGTCAACATTACTTATGGTCAATATAAGAAAATTGTTCAAATGGTTTTTGTAAACGATCACATAATTTATGTATCCATTTTATTGTACCAGTCATTAATGGTAGACCACGATCGATTAACGAAAATTTTTGTATGCGATTATCTTGTATTTTAGGTTTTCCACTATCGAAAATGTCTTTAACCGTTTTTAATTCATCACTAAATAGATTTAATACATCATCATATCTATGTTTAACATTATCCCGTATTATTGGTCTATATAGAAGTGAACCTAACATTTGTATTAATTTAGTCATTTGTAATAAATGAACGCATTCATCGAATGCTAAATGTATTTGTGTAGCCAATTTTCGTTCCAATTCATTGGATTTTGATTGAAATTTTTTCTGTTCCAATTCGAATTCCTTATGATCTGTTTTAATATCAAGCACATCAAATGTTACAGTACTCCATTCCCGATAGATTGTCTGAAAATCTTCTAAAATCTAAAATTAAAGTTATACGCATATTAATTATTTAATGATATAATCTTATATAATATAAAATACGATTATTTTACGAACATTGCTTATGTTACGACTAATTTGTCGTCCACGTAAACCACCAATTTCCACTTTTTCTAATTTTAAAAATTCATTAGCAGTAACAAAAATGTCTTTGATTTCATTTAGACGATAAATGAAGCGATCCAATCGTATATTTGCACTGTTCGTATTAAATGTCCAAAATTGTGGTTCACCTTTTGGTAATTTTAATGTTGGCAGTTTTTTACGATATTTTTCAAATGTAATTCTGTAAAACAAATTAAATATTGATAATTTTGGATTAAATATACAATCGAAAATAATTCCATTGCTATGTGTTCAAGGGATAATTATTTAACAAAAATGTTATTTACTTGTAATGCATAAAAATATCAATAATAATATTAACTTTAATTAAACTCTCATCAACTTCTCCTTGAAACATTGAACCGGGATCTAAAATAATACTAGCTTCTTGAATTAACATATTTTGAATTAATTTAAACAGATGAACCATACGTTCATTTGAACAATAATATTGTGAATTGGACCAAATTAATGAAATCATATGAATTAAGGGTTCAATCAATGGTTTAGTTTCATTAAAGTCAGTCATTGAAAATAAATCAATTTGCTGTTGTAATGGACACAAATACAATGTAATATTTTGAGCTTCATTTAATGCACACACAATATCTTTAAATGTTTTACTGAATGCTGAATAGTATACGGAATTAATTTTTTCCAATAGAGTTGCAATAATCCGAATATTTGAATCACAAAGTTGTTGATAGATATTTTTTAAATTTTTCATACGAATATTCCAAAAGTTTATTTCCTCATTTGGTTGCACATTTTCATTTTCATCAAATAAACTATATGAGTTTTCTTCTAAAACCTTTTCAATTGAATTGGACCATTTCATAACGATATCCTCCATAGACGATTTAATTTCTTTTGTACATAATTTCATGTTTCCATCAAGTATTTGCGGTGCTATTTGTCTAATTGATTTGATTTTTATCGGTAATGGTAATATGGTTGTATTATTAATATTTCCATTTATCTTAAATAAACATATATTAATGAAATAATTATATTTCTAATTTATTTTTAAAATAATTACTAAATATAAAAATACCTCAACTATACTATTTCGTAGTTCTTGAAGTTTTTGTTTGACATTCTTTATTGTAATTTTCGGTATTCTTTCAAGATTTAATTTATTCGTTAGTATTGTAACGTACGCTTCTCCAACTAATACAGAAAGATTTTTAATGGGATTCGGTGAATTTTCTCCAATAATTAGATTCTATATATAAATGCAAGTATTACAATAAAAATTATTTCATTTAATTCAAAACAAAAATAGTGCATACATCTATTAAATTCTCTTCTGTTAATTCAATCATTTCTTCACGACGTATAAAGTAACAAGTTTTTCCTTTGCCAGATGATATTGAAGGGAATTCATTTAAAATTGGCGTTAATTGACCAGCATTATTCATGGATATTATTAACATTTTAATTCCCGGATTATCTAAGAAATTTGTTATAAGTTCCTATAATAAAATGAAAATTATATATTTTGTATATTGAAAACTTATTTTTATCCGTTTTACAAAATTGTGTATGTATTTATTCAAATAAATGTATATAAGTTTCAATTAAACTCAAATGAAAACCTAATCAAATGTATGAATGAAACCAAATTTCATTTTTAATTATTTTACTTTACATCATTTCAATTTCATTTTATAAATATGAATTTTATAATATAAATGTTTATACATTTAATTTATGTTACGAATTATCTACATTCAAATTACGTAAATATATATAAATATAATTAAATATATATATATATATAGGAATACAATTTATTTACTATCAAATGGTCAAATAAACTCTATACATTGCAGATGCGCTCTATATTTGGTATTAAATTGAATTTCATTTTATTTGTTATATGCATTTTTGTATGAATATTTATTTCATTTGTGCATTTTTAATTCTAACGTAAATATTTAAAAGTTGTATTTCATTCTATGTGAAAACTATACTATTTGAAGCTTATACTGTTACAATATAAAGCATAAATTTTCGTTGCAATGAAATAAATATTTATGCATCGTAATACAATAAAGTAAAATGCATTCATCCATCAATGCAGTTGTAAATATTTTTTAAATTAGTAGTTGTGCCGTATTCAGATTTAGATTGAGGTTATAGGTGATGGTCAGTTCTATACATATAATTGCCATTCTATATATATTAGGGGTCGAAATAATTTCATTTCTGTACTTTTTATGATAATAACGATTGTTATATACGATTGCTAATATACAATATGTACAACATTAAAGGATTGTTATTTTTATATTATATATGGTTATGGTCTTATGGACAAATCAACAACATATAATTTTGATATAAATATTTTGCTTTATGCATCATTTTATAATTAATTATATTGGAAATTGGTTTCTTATTAAATTAAGTAAGTATTACCTCTGAAGATTTAAATATAATTCTAACTAGATATGAAAAATAGAAATTTTTGTTGAAATCTTGGAAAAATCAAAAAAAAAAAACACTTGAATGTGCACAAAACACACGATGTACACAATAGTTTAACGTTTTACTTGAATTACATGAAATTAATTTAGTAAAAATACTAAATCAAAGAATCATAATAATACATTATTACAATAAAATAAGAGAATTGCTAGAATAATAAATGGACAATACAGCAAAATAATATATATATAGTACATATAAAAAAGAAAATAAAAACCAACAAAATTTGACATGGATTGATAATCTTGACCTTGAATATTTATGTGATATTTATATTTATATTTATAGAGAAATATAAAGTAAAGTTGTAAAAATAACATCTAATAAATATAAATAAAAATATATATAGTTTTAGTTTTAACGTGTATTAATATATATATATATGCATATAGGTTGGTCGATAGCCATGTTATGCGATTAAAAGTGGTTTTTCCATAAATTTCCATATTATTATTTCGTTTTTTTATAATCGTATAATGAGGAAAAATGAATATATATATATATATATATATACAATATTGGAAAATATGTATACCTACATATATATTTATATAATATTAAGTATTTTCTATATCTTTTGTTATAAATATAGTATAAATAACATTTTCTATATAAACATAAATAGAAATTGCTGAATATATATTAGCATTATTTATTGATGAAAATTTGCATATTATTGTTGTTATACGAACATTGTTAATGCAGAATAAAATTTACGATTAAGGTATATATATAGTATATAGATAGATAGTAATCTGTATTATGGTATTCTTTTTCTATATATCTAACCTTGTACAAATTAATTGTATTAAAAAAGGAACATATTTAATGTACGTTTGTTGACATTTATTTTTAAGAAATTTAGTTCAATTTCGATTATTTTTAATATACGTAATAGATATACATTAAACTAATTCAGAATGCACAGAGACCAATCCAATAAAATATTTTTCTTTAAAATAAAATAAATTAAAGCTAAATCGAAAAAAAAAATTGATTTAAAAAAAAACATAAACATTGTATTTCTATATAAAATATATATCTGAACATTTATATAGTATCAGTAATGTATTTTATGTACTTATTACATTATCTCAGATTAATTGTTTTGTGTTCTATTTATAAAATGAATGGAAAAATTTGACCGATATACAAATGAAAATATTCAGCATAATATTGCGGTATATATGTATATCATCATTTTATTATAAATAGAAATAATACTCGTGTTCAAATTTCCCAAAAAGTTTTATATGTGTGTTTAATGTTTGTCGTGCAATTTCTTAATTATGATTTAACAACATATTTGAAAGTTATTCCTATATTTTGATTATATTTACATGATTGTGATTTCTATATAAATATAATAATAATTTGTATGCGTATAAACACGAAATTTTAATCAATTTCAATCATCTTTATGGAAAATTATATTATAATTTTTTCAGCTCAAGGTTTTAACACACAAAAAAAATCAAAAAATGCAGGCCAAAAACTCAATTATACCAAATAATTATGTTATTATAATGTTATAACATTTTCAATACGATGCTAACAGAATTTGTTTTTTATATTCATGAATTCGAAAATACGCTATACTAAAATATATTCACTTGGAAATATATTAAATAGATTTTAATATTATTAAATAAAAAAAAATCTACATGGAATAAATAAATATATTAAATAAAAAATAGGAATACCTTATTTTCTACATCACCAAACATTTTTATCCATTTTTCAATTTTTAAATTCATTGTCTTTAGTATATAATTGCATATAAAATCGATTCTCGGATCTATCGTAGTATTTTTACGATCTGACATTTTTTTTTCGTGTTCCTTATTTTTCTGGTACAAATATATAGATTTTTTTTTTATCTTCTATTGTAATATTTTGATGTTTTTGTTCTGATATATCTTCAACTATTTATATATATGTTGATTTTTTTAATTAAAAAAGTTTTAATTAATTTTATTTTCTTTTACTATTTAAAAAAAAAAAGAAATAAATTATTTCATATAAGGTTTAAAAAAGTATATATGCGAAAATAGGTTGATGTGAAAATCCAATAGTATTTCATATGACATATAGAATATTTATGGTTTTCCGTTTTTTAATTTATATTCATCAAATTATCAGCAATGTTGTTTGCTGTGGTTTTTTAATTTTACATATAGTAATGCTATAGAAATTACCGTATTTATTATACTTTTAATTTATTGTACATACATAAAGTAAATTTAAAAAGAATTTATTCAAAAAATTTAATTAATAACTTTTTAATAATAATCTCATAATTTTTTTAATAAGTAAATATTTTAATAGATTTCTGTTATCATGAATTAGGTAAAACTCAAATCATTTACTCCATAAAAATGTTTAAATTCAATTCCATAAGAATTTCAACAGAGCGTCCAAATACAATCACACATAAATGTAAAACAATAAATACAGATGGGATAAAGTGGTATAAGGTGATATAAATAAATGGAACCGAACTTTATTTTATATTACTAAAATAATTTTCAATTGGCGTTATTACATTTATAAATACTTTCCGATTATAAATCATGTTGTTTGCATTGGTATATTTCAACACTCGTTGTTAGGAACTCGGTAAGGATTTACACGCAAATCATTGAATGTATATAATCATTAACATAATAATTAGGCCACAGCTAAATTGGTACATATCCTTGGTATTTTTATTTTTGATAAATTTGGTATATATATGTACGATCTATAATGTAATTAAAATATAAAATTGTTTATGTAACTTTAGATAAAATTCGATTTCATTAATTATTATGAATTATTATATTTTTTAATATATGTACAGAACATACATATTATATATTATTTAATTTATATAAATAAATATGAAATTACCATCAGTAGAAATATATAAAATGATTTAAATAATCTGATATTTTTATATATAAAATATAACCTACATTACAATGATATATAACATATATACGTACATATGATTAACAATTTTTTTATATATATAATATGTATAAAATATAAATATAATATATCAGTGGCGGATCTGGACCTCCAAGGGTACTTGTTCACTTTAAAAACTGGTAAAGAACAAAAAAAACTACTAAACACCTTGGGGGTGGGGGGGAGGGGGGGGGGGGACAACCACCTGGAATAATATGTAACTCTGTAATACAGAGTTAGCAATAAATCACATATTTTGGATTTATTAATTTTGCAATGGATTCAATTAAATCATTTTGAATGATTGGTGAGGTTCCACGAAACTGACCAGCATTATTTAAATGTTGCGACAGAATTGAATCATATTTGGCTAAAACATTCATCATTTCTATGAAATTTCCTCTATTCACCGAATCAGCAGTCTCATCATGCCCCCTAAAAGACAATTCTTGCATACCAAGGAAGCATGTCATATCAATTAATCTTCTCAATACCAAGCGATTTTTTGTAACATTTTCATTATGAGTAGTTACGGAATGTTTGAGTTGTGAATCCAACATTAAATCAATCCGAACATCACCAAAAGTTTTCATATCTAGTACAGCAGTTAAATGACTCATGGTTTTTTCATGATTAAAAACTGCTGCACTTAAATGATTTAAATCTGAATAACCAGGATTCAACCAAATGGTGTCACGATTTGGCAAAAAAAATAAACATGGCCCACAAATAATTTTATTCAACTTATTGCAACCAGTTATCCATTCATGTTTTTGATAAATCGACACAGGAAATCGACGAGTGACTTCTCTGCCTTGAGTTTTGCATTGTTTCGTTAAATTTTGCAAATCCGGTTGTGGCCTTTCGAGTTTAACCAATATATTTTTTATTTCAACAGTTCGCCTTGAAAAAGGCGTTTTTAAAAACTGTTCAATAATGCATCCATCATTTGAATTACATTCATAAAAATTCATATTACAATTAAATGTGAAAAAAAAACAGGAAACTATATTAAAGAATATGGAATCAAACAATTATCAAATTATAAAGTTGCGGAATTTATTTAAATGTGTATTGAAATTGAAATTGATATCGCCAGGAAGATAAATTGGGGATACTAATGCGATATATAGATTAGAATATTCTAAGGGAATATCAATGGAAGTTCAATGCTGTGAAATCCTGTGACAGCTCAATCCTGAAAATTATAAAAATTAAAAATTGTTAATATTTCTTCTTTATTCATTCGCTGTTCCATTTAAACTGTTATAATTTAATTTTATACTTAATTATTTACATACTTATCGCGAGGAAGACAAAAAGACGATATATTTATCGCGGATTTATCATCAAGAAGATAGGCAAGCAATAAATAATAATATATTATCGTCATTTTATGGGCTGGAAGAGAAATAGAAGATAAATGTGGCTCTGTATTTTCTTTTTATCGTCAAAGCGTATCGCCATCGTATCGCATTTTTATCTTCCGTACAATATCGCTCAACTGTTAAAACAACGATAAATTGGCGATATAAATAACTTTTTTTTTATCTTCCCCGCGATATCGCCGCGATATCGTATCGCCGATTTATCTTCCAAATGTTTGCTGGGTATATGCCATATATAGAAATGAGAAAAATAAAAAAAAAACACAAAAAAAAATATTTATATATTTTCTATGATTATATACACCGCAGCAGGCAGTATATGAGTATGCGAGATTTGAATGATAAAAAATAAAGCATACAAACAACCATACAGCATATATAAGAAAAAAGAAACAAGCATTTGTATTATATTGTTCACAATTTATAGTGAACGAAAATTAAAATAGTATTTGTATTATTTGTATATTCGTATACCTCGCATTTTCGGAAAATATAAATGTATTTGCCATATACAATTAAACAACTATGTATAACAACAATATTTTTTGGTTCATTTAAAATTGTGCACACTATGGGAGTGCGATTAAAAAAATGCACAAAAGAAAGAGTATATATAGATTAAAGGTGTATGTATTTTTTCGTTTTCGTTTTTCTTTTATGCGACGTTTCTTTATATATATGATTTCTTTATATATATGATATAAAGAATATTATCTCTTATATTTTTTACTGATATAATGATATAAATAATCAGCGCTGCAAATTTTTTGGGACACTTAATATTATTTTATTCATCAAAAATTAAGAAAAATATTAAAATCTGTATTTTCTTAATTATTTATCAATATTTTTAGCAGGTGGTTCACTGAACAGAGTGAACAAAACCAAGATACGCGTATGTAATATATTATTAATTATTATATATATATTTATGAATATTTATTTTTTTAAGTATATTATTTTTATATACACATTTTCGTGTTCTCAAGCATTTCATCCATTTATACATACTGGTAAATAAAAAAATGTGTATAAAAATATACATTTTGAAAACATACATTTGCATATATAAGAAATAAACCTTTTATATACTTGTACTCGTCGTACATAATATAATATACATATATATGTAAAATTATTAATAAACGTAAATGAAAATCTACGTTTGAAAATTTTATTGACCATAGAGAAAACGCGCAGTCTCTTGGAAAACTATTATAATAATATGTATAAATAAAACTATATATTATATATACAATAGTTTTCCTTACATAAATATAGTTTCACCAGAAAATATTGAACACATATCAATTTTAAAGCTGTTCGTGAGTTGCCACTTTATAAGAAATTCCTTTATATTATTATAATAAATAGTGAATAGTTTTCGATTTCATATAAAATAGTACAGTTTATGTTTGTTATATTTTGATATTAATGTTTTTGAAATTATTATTTTTAAGTGAATTATTTAAAAAAAAAAGTGTTATATATACAAATTTTGTACAGCAAAAAGTGATGTAAGAAGTAAAACATGTTTGTGCATGGAATATATTTAACAATATCTTCTATATCGTTTTTATTTCGTTTATGTAAACACATACATTTTTATACAAACAAAATTTCTTGCATTATTTCTTAATTACAAATATATGCTTCAAAATATTTTTATAATTTTGTATATGCATATAAAAAAAAAATAAAATAAAATAACATTCGTGCGACCTAAATTAAAAAAAAACAATATTTACTAAATAGTTTACAATATATATACTTAATTTTATATATATATATATATTCAGTTTTATAAATCTGTATACATAATATATAAGAAAACAGGAAAAGAAATTAAATTTAACTTATATAGGGAAATTTGTTTTTAATTTTATTATTTTTCACATTTCATATAATTGTAAAAATGTTATACAAAACAAAGAATATTTACTCGGAAATATTACATATATATACTTTTTAATAAACTGCATGTGTTTGTGAATATAGTAAATCCTATAACGTCAGTCAATCATCATTCAGTCATTGTATATTCTCATAATTAAAAAAAAATGTAACTATAATATAATAAAGCATACATCCACTCAATTTAGTCTCACGCCATTCATTCAAATATAATTTTGTTTTCATTTACTATTATAATTTTACAATTTAATGAAAATTTTCATTCAAAATATATTGTGTAAAATTTTTTTGTCGATTTACATGCAATAATGAATTTTCGTTCACGGCAAATTCAAAAAATTACATATCAAATCTATATATTTTCAATAAACTAACTTTTATTTATATGAAAAAAAAACGAAACAGAAATGAAAATATGATACACTCAAAAAATTAATATGATGGTTACAATCATAAAAGTGAACAATCATAATATGATAAATATTTATGTTTGCCGCAAACATACACTTGCACTTAAATGCATAAGGCTTATGGACATTTTGTGTGTTTGCCGAAACCATTGTATGTTCAATACTAACATAAATATGATATCCAACATCATATTATATGGAGAACCTGAACAAATTATGATTACAGTAAGCAGAGAACTTCCGTTGAGACTACCGTATTATGGTAACGCTAAAAATATTATTATAATTACAATAATCATATTATTATTTGTTCAATCATATCATTATGTTTTTGCCTAACATAGTTATGCTTAATTTAAACATTTGACTTCGTTCGAAGCTACCATAACATGCTCCAACCAAACATATTTCTATTGTTATAATAATCATAATATGATTGTCATAATCACACGATTAAGGTTCGTGCTACCACAAGAATGCTTACAGTAAACATGACACGGCATTTGGATCCACTATAACATACTCCAACCAAACATATTTCCATTTTTATAACAATCATAATATGATTGTCATAATCGAATGTTTAAGGTTCGTGCTACCACCGGAATGCTTACAGTAAACATGACACTGCATTTGAGTCTACCATAATATATGCAAACAATACACATTTAAATTGTTATATTAATCATAATATAATTGTTATTTATAATTAATTTAAAATATTTATAAAATAATTATTATTAAATTAAATTAATGTGGCTAAATTAAATGAGAGGTTTTGTTAACCTAAATTCTACGTTATATAGTTATTGATTACATTATTTTACGAATTTATCTGCAGCATAAGCTTAAAACTTTTGAAAACTTTTGGAATATTTCGCGGGCAAATTTTTAATCATACGCTTTGTTGCACTTAAAACATTGAAACATTGTAAAAAGCTGAAGTTACTTATATTATACTTAAATTAAAATTAAAGTTATATATTATTCTGCTCCCGTTCAATACCAAGCAGATCATTTGCAATGGTTTCCGTTGCACATTACACCTTCTACGGCTTCATAAGGATTGTCTAACAAGTATCTATGATCCGTTAGGTATATAATGGAGCACGTTATTGGAAGTCCAATAAATGCAACTCTGGGTTGCACTACAACGTTGTTTTTTAGACATTTTACATTAAACTCCCTTTCAGCATTGTCAGCTTCACAATCATCCTAAAATGTATAGCATATATCTTCCTTTAATTATATATATATATATATATGAAATTATAAATTAAATGATAGTAGCACTTACAATATAATGGGATATAAAATATTCGTGTGTTTCTGCTTTTGATAATTTTATTGATTTTTTCCCTCAAATTTTGGTAACAGGGAATATATATGCTAATAATAAAAAATAAAAATAAATTTTTCGCTATACAACCAACAATCTGGTTTTAGCGTCCAACAACAGCCTTCTGTTGTTAGTTACTTAATTTGTGGATTTTACGGTGTCGGTAATTAGCCGTACGACCAACCGCAAGCGGAATATACAACTCTGTGTTAAAATTCAGATTCGAAAAATAACCGAAAACACAAAACATATTTTATGCATTCAGTAGGATTCGAACCCACGACCCCAAAATTTCGTTAGAATTTTAGGTTGGCATTTTTAACATTTACACCACAGAGTTATATATAATACTAGAGCTAATAATACTAATACTAAAATACGTCTGTTTGCTGTAAATAAAAAAGATGAAGTTAGCATCCACAATTTGAAAATAAAAACTAAAAATATGTATTGAAAAAACAAAAAATACCATCAGTAAGATCTTCATTAATATATTTGGCGATTGCTTGACCACCGGTCCGATTTAATCTTTTAAATTTTTCAAGAAAGCCGACAGCGAAATCTTTACTTATTGTTAAAACTGGCCTCTTATTATACCTTTCTTCCGTGTCAAAATGAAACTGAAATAGATATATAAAATAAAGTTTTTGAAAAAAAAAATAAAACCAATATATTAATATTAAATAGTTGCTTTTCAATAATAAGTTAAATTAAGAAGCTTACGAGTTTGTATCCTTTCGGTTGTAAAAGTACTGGAAATTTGTTTATATATTCTGAAGTAGACAACGATTTGTTTTCCAGCATTGATTTCCTTACATAAAAACTGTTGCACCACTTGGTATTAAAGTCCGTTGGTATCCCATCGTTTAGATCTCTAAAATCAAATAATGCGTACGTACGGCGTACAATTAAATGCGTACAAGATTTGTCATATGATACGCCGGCAAAAGGTTATAAAAACAAAAATAATATGATGCAAATATTTTATTGATAAAATTCACAAAATTACAAACCAAAAAAAAAGAAAATTGATGATGAATTATTTTATTAAAAAAATACACAAAATAGGAAAAAAAAGAAAGAAAATTGATGATGCAATGTTTTATGTTATAATAATCAAAAATACACAAAATTAGACATTTAAAAAAAATGAATGTATTCCAATTTTAACAACACTATTTCATAAAAATTAATAACACTATTTTATATTTTAACTTTTTATTTTCACAGTTTCACAAATTACAATTTAAATTGATTATAAAAAAATCAAATTACCGATTCACAAGAACATATCAACATGTGTTATGTATTGAAGCTGAATGACGATTAAAAAATATTATGATGCTCTGAAATTATAGTCGAAACAATACAAGAATAATACATGAAAAATATGATTGAGAGTATCATACTATGTTTGCATTAAACGAATTATGATTGCAACAATCATAGAATGTTTTATACCATCATACGGTAAAATTATTACGGTTATTATAAGCATAAAAACCGTATAAAGTCATTGTATAGAATTCGATTGTTGCAATTATAATATGATAGTGGTAATCATATTATGGTTGGCTTAAATATAAATATGTTCGGTGGAATTATAATATGTTTGGCGAAATTATAATGTGATTGAGGGTATCATAGTATGTTTGCATCAAATTCGTTATGTTTGTTCATATCATAATTTAATTGGTATTATTATATTATGATTCGTTAAAAAATAATATGTTTGGTAGAATTATAATATGGTTGGTGATATCATAATATGATTGAAGGTATCATAGTAACATATATTTGTCTCAAATTCATTATGGTTGTTCATATCATAATTTGATTGGCATTATCATATTATGATTCCTATAAATAAAAATATGTTCGTTGGAATTATAATATGATTGGCGATATCAAAATATCTTTTACAGTATTATAGTATATATGTTTATTTCAATTCGATTATACTTGTTGATTGTTGTAAAAGTGTGTTTTATATCATAATATGGTATAAGTTATTATAAATCGAATGGAGAATATGACGCAATAGTAATTCTTAAGAAACTATGTATCATATATACTATGTAATGTATAATGTATCATATTATCATATGATATCGGTTAACTTAAAATTAGTTTTTTTGGAACCAACAACTAAACTACTCAATAAAATACAATTGATTGTTTGATTGTTCTGGATGTACAAACCAACTCTATAATAAAAATAAAAAACGCTTTCCGATAGTTGCCAAAAAAATGCATATATAAATAGATGTGTTTTTGATGGTGTTTTACTATTAAATGCGCACGATACATATTTGTAACTTATAAGTTTAATTTTGAAATTTTGTTTTTTTTCCCTTTTCCAGATTTTTTTTTATCCCACTGCTTTCATACAAATTCAGGAGGTTATTGAAAATTGAGTTAAAGATATATAGCACATCATTTCATTGTAAGATTTTTACAAGGAGGTCATTAGTAACAAATTTCACCTCTTTCAAGTTATAAGTGCTTTCTTTTTTAGGTATTGTCCTATAGGCATTTTTTTTTATCTATAGTTTCTTTTTCATTAGTGCATTTTTTATGTATATGCATAATAAAAACAAAAATAGATTGTTTTCCAAAATATTATATATACATAGTATGATTGGTGTTAGCATAATATAATTAGACAGTCATATAGTGTTATTAATCAAATTGGAATGGTTAATGTAATCATAAATATGTTTTTTACCATCATACTTTACAATCATATAATGTTTATGAGAATCATATTAAGAATATGATTGTCCTAAACATATTTACAAACGAAATTGAACATGACTATTGTTGCCACAAACATACAAACTGAATTTTATAGTAATACAAAACAAATTTTTTTGACCCTATGGTTAGCACAAATAAATATAGTTGCAGCAAATATAGTGCAATAACCACAAATATATTGTGTTACTCGCAACCATATCTCAATCATATTAATTTTTTGAGTGTACGGAAAAAATAACTCCATATGTTCACTTGATTTTAATGGTATTGGAATTACCTTATGTATATTATTAATTATTCATTACATACCTTTATGTATCTATTCTCAACCTTATTTTCTCTGTAATGAAAATTATTATTTTATAGTATAAAAACAGAGTATGGAAAATATAATAAGAGTGAAAACTAATTTTCAATAATATATTTTCAATGCGTATATTTAATAAAGAAATTACTCTTGCTTGGCAATACGAACACGTTAATTACATCCATATATAATGTAGGCATATTATTTAATATATCTTTAATATTTCTATAAAATACTTATAAAGCAGCTATATTTCCTCGATTTATATTAAGTTACAGAAAGAAGATAATTACAAAACAGATTATGTCAAATTGAGTAATTTATTATTATATAGATTAATTATTATATATGATCCATTGCATATCGATTTAAAAACTTGATATCTTTTTTGGCAATTAAAACTACTTGGGTAAATACATCGGATTTGACTAAATGTGAAAAATTTTCTAAAAAAAAATTCTATATGAAAATCGGGTTTTTTCAATAAATGAATTTACCCACAAAATTCCAATATTTAAAAACATAATAGAATTTAAATATTTTAGAGTTAATTCATTACTACAAACATTGATTAATAGTTCTTCCATTTATGAGGTAATCAAATTGAAATTATTTTGGAATTTCAATATAACATTTAATGATTTTCAAATATAAATAATGAATTTAATTGTATAAATATTGAAACAAAATGAGGAATCGCCTTTTTGAATATGCAAAAGTAAATACAAAAACATTTTCATCGATATGCAATAAATAATAATAATACAATATACATGAGAAAATTATTTAAATAGATGAAATTTAATATATTTAATAAAGTTTATGTAATTAATTTTTATATCATAAATCAATCAATCAAACATAAACAATTCTTCATTAAAACAATCTTTGGTGTATATAATAATAATAAAAAATTTGAAAACCTTAATGATATATAATAACTTTATTTATGTGTATTTAAAATTTTTATTATACATATAAATTAGATGTTATAAAAACAATTAAATTTCAACTAAAATAATTTAATATATTATACATTTTATATAGAAACGAATTTCATCACAGCATATATATAAATTTAGGTTTAAAAAAATCTTGCAAATTTGTATTTATATATTATTTATAATAATAAATTGAATAAATACTTTTTTGGGTTATATGTGTGTGAAAACTTTTCTAATTGACTCATATAACGTATATTTTATATATGAAAATTTCCCTTTGAATTGATTTTTTTTAATTAAAGATAAAAAAAGGGTTTCCAAATTTTCTTGATAATCTGCCATTTGCCGTATTTAAAATTATTGCACAACAATATCACTATATATAATATGTATTTCTATAAAATCGAAAAATTTAATTTTAAAATTGATTCATTTTATGTGTGTATATACTGTATAGTGTATATATTAATACATACAATAGAAATTAACTTGGATAGAAATTAATTTTCTAAATGTTTTTTTTCGTTTTCCGTACACATTCAGATTATATAGGAAATGTTTAGCCATTGAAATATCTAAAAAAAATGTATATACCGTTTTTTTAATTTCTTTTATTATCAAATAATATCACAAAAACCTCGATATATATTCTGTTGATTATAATCAATTATAATATTTGTTGTTTGTGAAGTTTTGAAAGAGAATCGGAAAAGATAATCAAGAAAATAGAATATAGATAAACAAAATAAAAGTGATAAATATGATGATATTTACAATAATTATTTTGTAAATGGATAACAATAACATTGATCACATTCGAGTGGAATTGCTCGATGATGAACATTTTCAAAATAAACTTTCAATAGAGAATAACAATCGTTTAACAAAAGGTTGTACAAATTTAATGTATGCATGTCAACAAGGATTAAATGGTGATATTGTTAAGGAACTGAGAACAAAGGTATACATATATAGATATATAAAATATTATTAGAATAAAATAAATGTATAAATTGAATGTAAACGGTTGTATGTAATATTTGTTGTAGGTTGTATCGAATATAGAAATTTAAAATGTTTACATTTTAGTTTATTTTAAAATTGGGAAAATATTTATTTTTATTCAAAGTTAACATATATAATTACATGAAAACGTTTTTCTTTTTTCGAATACATGCGTTATTTTTTTATATGCATAATCCCCACAAACATTTCTTATCGCGGGTAGTACTCCAGACGATTCGCCTAGGTGATAAATTTATCGCCTAAGATATCGCATTTTTATCGCGTACGTTACTCCCTACGTATAGAGAATGGGACTCTTCCGCGATACGACTGTAAGATAAATTGGCGATATCGCGAGGAAGATAAACTAGCGATACGAATGCGATATCGCCAGGACGATGAATTGGCGATACGAATGCGATATCGCCAGAAAGATAAATTGGCGATACGAATGCGATATCACCAAGAAGATAAATTGGCGATACGAATGCGATATCGCGAGGCAGATAAATTGAGACATACGGCAAACTTAGACGATAAACTGAAAATTATAAAAATAAAAAATATAATAATGAAAAATCAATATAAATTTATAATAATGAAATTCAATATAGACATATAGTATATTACAAAAAAAAAAACATCGATATATGCTACAAAAAACTTCAACTTCTTTCGCTGTTCAATTTAAACTGATATATTACATTTAATTTTATACTTATTTGCATATATATCGCACAGAAGATAAAAAGAAGATATATTTATCGCGAATTTATCATCAAGAAGATAGGCAAGCAATAAATAATAATATATTATCGTCATTTTATCGACTGGAAGAGAAATAGAAGATAAATGTGTCTCCGTATCTTTCTTTTTATAACCAAAGCGTATCGCCATCGTATCGCATTTTTATCTTCCGTACGATATCGCTCAAATGTTAAAACAACGATAGATTGGCGATATAAAATCGTCTAGAAGATATCGCCGCGATAGCGTATCGCCGATTTATCTTCCAAATGTTTGCGGGGATATTTTATTTTAAATTTATATTAATTTTAAAATCTATTGATAATATGAACCACTGAATGCGATGAATTTAGATTCTTATATTGATTATTTTTTTACCGAACGATAATCCGATAATTTATTTTTAATTTCATCATAAAAATCATAAATCAATAAATATAAATGAGTAATAAAAATAATATATTACAATATATAATGAACATTTATTTTTTTCAAAATACGACAATAAATGATATGGACAATAAACCAAAAATATTTACATCATTAACATATATATATATATATATATATATATAATATATATATATATATATAATATTCATCATTAATGATCATAAGAATTCAATCCATTTTTACCAATAAAAAAATAGTAGGACATAAATTCGAATAACAATTTCTAGAAGTTTCCCCACAAATTAATGATGAAAACTCATTAAATGGTTTTTGTATCCACAATTTTTTTATTGTATTATTTAATGTATTAAAGTTGGATTTTTTATTCTTGGATTTGGTTATCGTAATTGTGGTAAATGTTAAGGAGGTTATTTTATATCAAATTTTTTAATAGGGTCACGCCATAAAGTAATTTGTGATGATATAACTTTTATTGTTTTACATAATTTATATTTAGTTTTTATAAAAGATCAAGTAAAAAAATGTAACCTAATATATATATATATCTTTATGCAAATATGCAAAGGATACCATTAATTTTATTTTATATAAAAGCTTTATTCTTTTTTTTTGTACGTGACACTTATTAAAACTGTTAAAACTAACATAATAAGGTTGCAATGTGGTTAAAGAATAAATATGTGTATTTATAACGATCAGCATCGCTTGTTTTAATTACATATCATTGGAAAAACAGTAATCGCTGTAAAAATCAATACTGATCTTTCAAATCCAACACATTTCTTAATTAAGGTATTATATTGAAATTAAATTTTCAATGTCCGAAAAACTACTTTATAAAAAATAAATAGAAAATAAATCTAAACTTAAATTCAAGTTTAACGTATGTATTGTCATTGTATTATCATTATTTGTATCCTCTTGAATACCCTGTTCGTTCATCCAACATTTTACTATATAATTTACATATAATATAATTTTTATATTTATTATACAAAATAAAAAAAAAGAAAATAAAAGAAAAGAACTTGAAATGTATTTATCGTTTAAATGATATTTTTTAAACACGCAAGAATATAGCCGTCCACAAACCATTACAATCGCCAACACCACAAATGATTATGTATAGGGTATTATTAACATATATACTTATAAGCGGTCAGTTTGAGTTCATTATATGTTAAACTTTCATTACATTAACATGAAAAATATTCAAGTGAATGAAATGAAGGTATAAATACGTATTTAGGTAATACTGTTTTTCACCAACGAAAAATATATAAAAAAATTACAATTGATTAACAGAAAGAAAAAAATGTATGTATATATGCGAAAATGGTTCAATTTAAATGGAAACGAAAAGTATGGTAAAGGAAAAAGTTTCGCATTTATTATTGGGGTGACCTCAATATATTTTACCGTCAATTTTCCTTTCTACCTTATGTACTACGAATATGTAAAGTTAAATTTACTCGTACATATTTTTCAATGACTAACGCCTTGAGTTAATTATTATATATAGAAATTTGTTTTTAATGTATATAAAAGAGATTTATTATTGCGGGCGGATTTTTTTTGTTATTCTTTTATATATGTGAAATATGTATAGGTTTACTATATATATATACAGTGTGTCCCAGCTAACGCTATCCAGCCAATATCTTCGAAACCGTGAGTTTTCGCACTTTTTCCATCAGATGGACAATCCCCATTTGTGGAAAAATTCCACATGGGACCCCCACATATTATTACATTTTTTTTAACTACTCCTCATACTTTTCAAAGTAGGCGAAAAAAAAATATAGGTTTACATTTGATTTTCTAAAGTTGATATCCGTTAAGCACATAAGGGTTAACGTGGGCAGGAAGGGGTTAACATAAAAATGTAGCCAAATGGAATCCAGTGGGGGTCCTCTAACATCATATTAGTGATAACTCCACTGGTTTCGAAGATATTGGGTGGATAGCGTTAGCTGGGATACCCTGTATATATACATAAAGAAATGCGTGTATAAAATTTATATACTAATAAAAATGTATATATATGAAAGAATGCATATTCAAAATGTTTGTTGTTGCTTTTTTAAAATTCGGTATATAAAGAATTACATCAAAAAATTTTACGGCAAATATTCTGTGGGCTGTTTTATTCTTTTTTTTATTGTTGACCGCACATAACACAAAATACCATATGAATTTAATATAATGATAATATATTGAATCATTAATACATTTTTATAATTTAAATATATTTATTTATAAACATTGTATGTATATATTATTAATTTATAGTGCCCGGTAATAATAAAATTATTCATTTGTGGTGATCGAGTATAAAAATTAATATATTCCGATATATATGATTGTTTTATGTAAATAATTTATGAGTATATATACCTAATATATATTTATCAATGTTGCAAATTATTTCCTTTTTATATGTGATTGGAAACTTTATATAATAATATTGAAATAACCACAATGAATGAATTATAATCCATTGCGGATGGGATTCAATATTTTTTGTATGTAGATTTATAGTAATTAGATGAACACGTTAGTGGTCAAATTTCGCCATCGATCTCATATGAACACTGATGGTGATATATATATAGATTAGACAATTATTTTAAGTAACATTCATTTTCTTATACATTACTTTTGCTTCCCATATGTTCAATTAAAAAAAAACAATTTAAATACAACGTTATCACATCGTTTTCGTTTTAGACACCCCAAAATTTAATGTATATAAATATAAATGCCGGTTGCTAATGACGCCGTTTCTAAGTTACACCGTTCCATAGTTCCATTTTATTAACATGCATTCAGCTGCTTGTTGTTGTCGCGCTTATATATTAAATTTATTATAAACCTTTTTGAAAATCTAACAAATACAATATACAGAGAATATTTTGATTATTAAACAAAACAAATCCATTATTCACTGCATTTACTTGTTTATTTATTTTATTTTTACTTAATATTATACCATAATGTTTTGTCAATTTTGTTAGATGTTTTAAAAATATCATTTTTATTGTATAAGAAATAAAATAATTTATATAATTGAATACACTTTGTATCACAATATATATAATTACAGCCAAGAACAGTATATTTACGGGATAATAGTAATAAGACTGCTCTTCATTACTGTAGTGGACAACGTGATCTCGTGGCGGCGGCTAGCGTTGCAATTGCAGCTCCAGATTTACTGGAGTCTGCCGATGAAGATGGGTTTACTCCACTTCATTTAGCCGTTATTCAGGGGAACATTGCTTTAGTGAATTTGTTATTGGCAAATAAAGCGGATGTAAATGTACTGGATAATGAAGGTCACTCGGTGGTTCATTGGGCTACGGGTAAATAGTATCATTCTCTGTAAAGGATTATTTTAGCAATGTGATATATTGATTTATTTTACACCATTATAGTGTGTGGTGAGGTTAATGCATTAAGAGCTGTACTTGCGGCAGGTGCTGATGTATCAACACCCGATATTAATGGAGGGAGTCCATTACATTATGCAGCACAAATGTGTGGTGCTAATTATGATGGAAAACCGGGACAAACATCGGCAAAATTAGCATTGGAAATATTAAAGATATTCCTTTTACATCCGAAAACTGTAGTTGATGTCACGGATAAAGATGGTCGTCAACCAATATTGTGGGCAGCATCAGCGGGATCAGCTCAAGCGGTACTAGCCTTAGTCAAAGCCGGTGCTCGTGTTGAGAGTTCAGACAAGTTTATAATAATTAAAGTTGAAATTTTTCATTAGGTTTTAATTAAATTTTTTTTTGCAATTTCGATTTCTATAGAGATGGTCTAACTGCTTTGCATTGTGCTGCGTCAAGGGGTCATACGGAATGCATTGATACGTTGATTAGTTTATGTGGCGCGCCAACGGATTTAATAGGTAATTGTTAATGTTTAATATAAATTAACCTTTACATTGTTAATTTATATTGCGTTTACATAGATTCGAATGGTTGCACGGCATTACATTACGCCGTAACATTAGGACATGCCGACGCTACAGCATTGTTATTAAATTTGGAAGCCGATCCCAATAGACAGGATAGAAAAGGGCGTACACCGGCGCATTGCGGGTGTGCAAAAGGACAATTTGAAACGGTTAAAATGTTGAAAGATCGTAATGGAAATATGTGGTTACGTAATGCTAAAGGGGATTTGCCAATTCACGAAGCTGCCTGTTCTGGACGTCGAGAACTCGTTCAATGGTTATTAGACCAGAAACAAAAGCAAGTAAATACTACCAGTAACGATGGACGTGCACTAATACATATTGCTGCCGGTAATGATAACACTGATATGTGTAAAGTAAATACATTTATTTTTATGCCATGAAATATTTTATAGCCACTTAAAATATAAAGATTTTAATGAATTCAATTTTGTATTAAAGATGTTACTTGACTGTGGTGCGGATGTCAATTCTATTCATCGTGTTGAGGGGAATATGGTTCAAACACCATTAGATTGTGCACTGCAAAAGGGTTACCGTTCGACGGCAAAGTTTTTGCAATTAAATGGAGGTCTTCCAGCAAGTAAATTACGTTTATCGGGTCGTAAACCAAATGCATTAAACGATCAAGAATTAGTGACACCGTTAAATTTCACAGAATCCAAAAATTTAGACACCGTTAAAAGTCCTTGCAAATCAAAAGAATATTTAGTGTACCTGAAAAAAACCGGTTCCGAAGAATATCATTGCATTGATGAAGTTCCTAAATATTCTAATAAAAGTATTCAATGTAGTGAATGCCATTATTATCATCATAATCACTGTTCTGCATTAGATTCTCATAATGGTAAACAACATATTCATCATCATCATCGCCGCAAACACAGGCGACGGACAAGTAGTTGTGAAACATATGGAAAGCATAAGGATGATAGTTCAAGTGATATTTGTCGATCAAAAAGTAATATAGAAATTCGAAGACAAAAGAAAATTAATAGTAAATATGACTCCTCATCGTCATTGTGCAGCGAATGTGATTTTACATCAAGTGATAGTGATACTTATCACAGACGAATAAACGATAGGCAACATCACGATCATCAACATCATAACCATCATCACCATCATCATCATCAACATCAGCATCAACAACAACACCAACAAAAACAAAGGCGCAAAGATCGATCATCCACTTCAAAGAAATCAAAATCACTAGAACGATACTATTCCTCTGATAATGAAAGTGATAACAAAGATACTAAGAAACGTAAACGAAAAGAGAAAAAAAAATGTAAGAAGGATATAGCGTTGGCAGAAGAAAAGCCTAACGATATAAATGAAACGAATAATGTTAGCAACGAAAAATCAAATGTTAGCACAAATAAACAAATGGAAGCGAATCACGAAATCTCGGGCGAAAAATCAAACAAACCAGAATTTGCTAGTCAATCACGTCCTTCATCAACTAAATCAACATCTGCATCAATAAAACGACCGTCATCGGCACGTGTTACATCTGCACAAAAACGTCAGCAATCGAAAGGAAAATTCCCAAAAGAAACTACCGAAACACCGGAGAAAGAACAAAGTTCATCGAATACAATAATTGAAGCAGATAATTCAAACCCAGCGGTTGAGACAGCACCAATTGTTGATGATGATATTATAAACGTGTCTGATAAACATCCTAAAATAACTAATGATTTTGAAGTTATGGAAGAAGATGAGGTAAAAATTGAGACAATAGTCACAAGAGCCGATGTGCATACGGTTGATGCCCATCTGAATAAAAGTGAACCTGATCAAGGTAAATCAGAAATAATACTAGATGAAAACAACGATGTTAAAAAAGATATAGAAGAAGTACTTACCGATTCAACATATATTGTTGAAAAGCCATCAGATGGCAAAGAAGAATTGAATAAATCACCTGAAGAAATTTTACAAAATAATGAAAACGTTGAAATTAATCAATCTACTACAAAAATTGAAGACACACTAAATGAAAATAAAGAAGAAATTAATAATGAACAAGAAACTGAAGGTATATCAAATATTGATACGAAAACTGAAACCACCATCCCCGATGTATCTATTCAAGAATCTACGCCTATAACAAGTCCTGCATTAACAATTGATCAAATTTCTCCAACAACAGCAGTAACAACAACCATAGCGACTAATGTATTAGAAAAGTCAGTGATTCAAGAAAATCTTGATACAGATCTTACTCCTTTAGATGAGACTATACCTTTAGTTTTACCAACAAATCAATCAGAAAATAATAATAAACAGATAATTGATGAAGTAGTGGCTGATGAAAACGAAGAAAATTCCACTCAATCTAATATACAAAAATCTGAATCTCAAAGTTTTTCAATTTTACCAGATAATTTGGAAATAACGGATGTATGCCATCCGATCGAAAACAAACCAATACGTAAAAGTAGTTTCACCGTATTGATAAGTGATGAATCCATTGAACAGTTGGATGATATATTAGTGACTACATCATCAATAGAATTAGAACAAAATAAAAGTTTTACTGTTCTCAGTGCGATAGAAAACGATAATGATATTGAACAATATTATAGTACAGATGATCCAGATGTTATTATGCAAGATATTGATGATGGTCGAATAACACATAGTGCCATCGATCAAGCTGGACGACGGAAACGTTTAAAAAAACGCGCTAAAAGTGTAAAACAAAAATCGGCGGAGGGTTCTTTGAATAGGCAAAATAATGATAAAATAACAATGATACAACAAAGTAAAGATCAAGATTCAGGATTTGAACCAAGTCCACGTGCTTTACGTACAAAAATTCCTAGTCCTCGGCAGGCGCACACTGCTTATTCCCCACGTAAATCATCATTTACCATGTTAGATGGACGTTCGTGTAGCAGCAGAATTGAAGGACGTAAACCGGGTGATAAAGATTCTGTAAATATGACAACTGTTACGCAATCAATACAGAGAAATATTAAACGGTAATGGAATGCTTTACACTGCGATATATTTTCAAAATAATAAATGCAAATTCATTTTCATATTACTATATTTAGGTATTATATGGAAAGAAAAATATTTCAACATTTATTAGAATTGAAAAGTTTGCAAATCAGATCAAGTAAAATTCATGAATCAATACTTGTTAAACGTGCCGTAGATGACTATCATAAATCAACGGTTGCATTAGGTCTGGAAACTGGGGGATCATTGAAACGTTATCCCTATAAAGATTATACATTTAAAAACTTTGAAATATTTTTATATGAAACACTTAAGAGCCTACAAAAAAATGGTACACATAATTTTCAAAATATTTCAGACGTTTATAAAGAAGTACGTGTGATGAATTTATATTATGACATTTCATTCATACATTCTTTCATTTTTATAGTATTTCGTATTAAAAAAAACTTATATATATTATATATATAAATTTATATGAATGTATTGCCACATAAACACATTTTTTAAACTATTTTTCTTACTTCTATCATATCAATTTTTTATGTTGGTTTGATGATATAGGCAGAAAGAAGATTAAGTCCGGATTATAGCAGATGTGAAAAGGCCTTACATTGCACAACAAAAACACATCGATGTCTTCATGCAGCCCATGCATATACAGGAATACCATGTGCTGCCTATAGTAAGTACTTAATTTATATGTTTATATTTACCTAATATATACGGGTGAAAAATTGTTATATACATTGGTGAATATTGACATCACGTATTTCTTATAATCAACAAAAAAGCAAAAACAGCATTACATTAGCTGTATATCTAGTATTGTAGTCCAATCCAATTCATATAAATGTGAGAATATCTTTCATAATATTATAATATTGTATATGTAGAATAAAGGTTTCCTTTTTTTTATATCTATTTTTTTCAATTGAGTTAAATATTCATATATTTTCATTTAGCACACCACTTTTGAATAAAACATTTAGATGGGCTGAAAACATTGGAGTTTTTGTATTCATATTTAATTTTGGCTATTCAATAATTCAATTATATAACTGATACATTATTTACCGATTTAAATAAATCCTTTAGAAAATGTTTACTAACATTATAAATACTGATAAACATCTTTTAAAAGATAATTCCTACATAGATTAGATTTCATTAAATAAATATATGTAATGAATTTTAAGAAATCTATTTGAAAATGTAGCAACACTATTTTAGTTTTTGGTACCAGAAACGTCTTTACATGAACTCATTATTTTGTATTGTTATATATATACTTGTATGAATCCTTTTAACTCACAATTATGTCATATCAAATTTAAATGTATATAATCTTTTACTTTTATGTATTTTGTACAATTTATAATTTACATCATTATAGGATTATGTTGAAGGACAAAACCTTTTTAAGATATGTAAACGCATACCTACAATATATTTGTAATACCATTTAAAATTAATTCATTTTCACTTTTGATGTAGATATGGCTTTGTTTGTAAAATGATTTATGATATATATTTGTGCTATTTAAAAAGCTTCTAAAATTTAAATTATTTATATACATATCAAATTTAACATTCTTTGAAATAAAATTTAGAAATAAAATATATCATAAATTTGATTTTAATAATCTAAAATTAATTAATGAAATTCCTTTTAATAATGTTATTGTATTAACAAACGTAAATAAATTATAAAAATATATATGTTTTGAAGACTGGAAAAATCATTTTCATAAAAATCAAAACTCTTTATGAGCAAAACAATCATATTACGCATTGATGTATATCTGAAGAATATATTATGTTGTTTCAATAAATGATATCGGGAATGGAATATTTATGTTTTTTTTAAATAGAATGGATATAAATGAAACAATCACTTTGTTTTTACTATATATATCGTATAGATAATATTTTAACTTTATATAAATGTACAATTATTTTAAGTTGTTTACTTAAAAAATGTAAAACTGTATTCATATAAATATACATATATATAGTTATTATATAAAAAATAACTGTTTTATACGATTTTTATTTCAATAAATTTAGTACCAATGATGAATCACCATACCATGCCAAAATATGGATTTGGACCATTGAAAAATACTGGTGTTGGTAGTTTTTATTTACCCAAAATTTTAACAAAAAATGCAAAATTTGGAAATAAAGTGTCATTGGAATTAACTCATGGTAATAGTAAACAATTGATATCGTTACCATCTGAAAAGCTCGATAGCAATAAACGATATTACGTTACATTTACGGTGAAAGGAAATAATGATGATCTGACAAATAATGTAAATGAACAAATCGTTGAAGATGAACAACAACAACACCAACGTAGTCGAAGCAATTCAAAGAATGAAAATGACATTATAAAGGAAAATATTTAATATAATAATATATAAATAATTTATTTGTCTGTGAATATTTGAAAAAAAAAAATAATAATAAATAAATAAAAGTATATAACGACATAACTATATATCAAATAATGTGCTATCTCAACCACACTATAGAATATATCTATCAAATATATTCATATCCATCTAAATAAATATATAATAAGAAAAGCATATTCATATTTTTATATTTTATTATGAATATATATTCAAATCTTCATATACTATATATAGATATAGTATATACCATTCTTTCAAATATATATATATATATATATAATTTAATACTGTGTATTTTAAACATACCATTTATTTTTGTATACATACATCTTATAGTATACAAAAAGATGATATCATTCAAAAAAAAAAAAAAAATAGAAAGAAGAATAAAAAAAATAAATAATGAAATTTTCCCCCATTGAAAATTTAATAAAACTTTATTATGTATTAAATTTTTCCTTTTTATTTGTAATATTTGACATTATTTGTCAGTTATTTTGTTATATGCAAATATTTTTGTAGATGAAAAAGATATTAATTATATATTTTACACACTTACTCTTTTCCATATATTCCACTATATAATATTATATCAATAACAATGTATTTATTTATATTATAATAACATTAAGGGAGTAGAAAATTGTAATGGATAATAAAATATTTTATTTTGTTTATATATATAGAAATTTGTCCTTAAAATCACATATTGAATTTTCGAAAATATTGATTAAGTTATGTTAATTAAATTACGATAAGGATAATATAAAATCAGATTTGTATAGGAACGTAACCTTTTTATGGCTAACAAATTGTTTAAATATACATTTGAAAGCTATAATTCTTCTAAATAATATATATTTAACCATTACAGAGTTCGTTAACGTCTTATTATTATTAATATTAAAATATACACATAAAAAAAAATTGCAAATAAACGAAAATTAATAACATAATATAAAGTATTAATGAAAACAAAATGTGTTTTTCTTAATCTGTTCTGAATAGGATATCATTTTGCTTCATACATATAAACATGGTTGCATTTCAAAAGTTTATGCAACCATGTTATTCATACATTGAAAATATTTTTATATAATTAATATTTCAATTTAAATCTTATCTTACCTAATTCAATTTCAATTATATTTTTGTACAGAAATTAGTTTGAAATATATAAGCCCAATTGCACATATAGGTATATATGTCAAGCCCTCTTGGCTTTACAAAAAATATTTAAGAACATCTGAAATATAATCCGATATAATATTTATGTAACTGCATATGCAACAATATTAGTTCGTTATAGTTCTAATCAATTATATAAACACTCAACCAAAAATATGTATATCAATCATCTTGATTAATTTCAATTAATTTTTGTGTCCATATATAAATGGTATATAACCATATAATATTATAAACTCTAAAATAATTAATTATATATAGGAAAATTTAATATTTCTATAAAAAAAACGATAATTGCTATTTCTTCATTTTGAATAATTTATGAAATGAATATATTAAAATAATTAAATGATATAACTGTATATAATTTAAATAATTTTGTTTATTTATACTCGCATGAGGTACAACCGTAATTTATTTATAATTTGTATTTTATTTTATTCATTATTGGAATTATATGGTATATATAGAAATTAAAATCATATACATATATATGATTTTAAGCCGAACTATGTATTTACAAGATTAATACGTTTGTTCAACAGCGAAGAGTTTATATAGAATATCTAGTTTTATCTTCTACTGCAATCGATATGCATAGTTGTATTAAAATTAATTGTTGATCCTTGCCGGGGTAATCGTTTCTAAGATTTATCAATTATAATTTTTGTTATTTTTCGGAACAATCCTATAAATTATTAATATTTTTTAACACACCTACATATATTTTATTGCATTTATCGAATTGAATCATATATAAATTGATACACGAATTTGTTTATTATGACTATTTATTTTAAACCATTTGAGTTTATTATTCATAAACTTATGGGAACGAATCTGCTTTTCACATTCAAATTGTATATACATTCATATGCATATAAATATATAAATATATAATTAATAATCCATTTCATAATGAATAATAATTTTTACATTTATTTAAAAATTGCCATTGGTTTTATCAAAGATATACTTATTTGTATATTTAATGTAAATTATTTTTTTTTGTTATATTTATTGAAGTTGTATATATTTTGATTGGTAAATATATTTTTATTTTTTTGTTAATATAATGTTATAACTATATGTATTTAAAGATTATCTGAAATTACTTACGGGAATACAATCATATAATGAATTTAAATTACATTTCATTTTATATGCACCGCTATATAGGTATGTATATATATTATAAACGACAATGATTAAATTAATTTTTTTTTAATAAATGAATTCAATTAATTATAATAACTGTAGGTATAGTAAATTATTTTACATTAATTGAGTACATACAAATAATATTATAATAAACAGAGAAATGGGAAAATTATTGGATTGAAAAACAGTGTTGGAAGATATTTGAAACATAAAACGTAAAATATAAATGATTTTCACACTCAAAAGCAAATGTTAAATATATATAATGATTAATTCTAAATCTGTTTATTTGATTTTCTGGTTAAATTATATAAAGATATTAGGGATCAACCGATCCATAAAACCAGTCTTGAATATAAAATATGTCACCATATTACTGTATATGTAGGAACGATATATATGATTAGTGCTAAATGTAAATAAGCGAATCGAATATATTAAATATCTGATTTAAAAAAATTTTATATTTTCGTATTTTCAATAATAATTTTTGTTAAATTACAATTGGTTTTTTAAGAATTCATATTCACTTAAAATCAATAAAGTCCAATAAGGTAAGGTTAAAATAAAACAGCGACAATGAGAAATGATTTATATACACATTCTCGTACATTATATACCTTAATTTATATAATTTTCAATTTATCATATTCAACATTATAGATTTTTTTTGTTAGAATATTGTAAAGAATATGGTAAGTTTATTTATATGATAAAGATATGTCAAAGTCGTAGCGGACGGAAAATACGATATGATGATGTTTTATGTTGTTTATTATCGAAAAGTTTTCCTCATTATTAAATTAAAACAAAAGTTTTTGTTCTAAGATTTACGTTACATATACAATACATATTTATAGATATATATTTTATATCATTTTTATATAATAATGTATTTAATGAACATCATTATTCATTGTAGATATTCTATAAGCTTTTCATTTGATTTAAATCTTTAAAAGTAATCTTACTAATGGAGTATACTTATTACTGTAGTTAATTTAATAATAATGAGATATTTTTTATCAATTTTAAATATTTAGACAATACAGTTATATCATACAATATTCAATTGGCAGTAAAGTTCGGCAGGATACAAAATAGTTTTTAGAAATCAAAAAATTTTGCTGTTATTTCAGTGTTTCGAATTTAAATAGCATATATCAAAACAAAACAAATATTTAAATAAATAAATAAACAACGCATTTTTCATTTTTACAATATATTTTATTGTTTTTATTTATTCATTTTTCAATTCATTATTGTTTTTTGCATTTGTATGAAAATTTTTCATATATAAATTTTACCAAACTCATATACATATTTTTTCGATAATTTCTTTCACATTATTTTTTTATACATAATAAAATTGAACATTTATTTATATAGTTTTTTTTTTTCATTTTTTCCCATTATTTTTTTACGCACATTTATTGTTTTTCATTTTGTCATAAATAATAAAAAATATATTATTTATTTTATTATGCTAAAAATGAAAATTTCGATTATAACAAAATATTATTTATATATTATATGTATAAGTGTATGTATATTTTGTATAATGTTCCATGAATATGGAATATATATATACATTATGTTGTGATATTTTGTTGGACAAATTGTTTTGGGTAATACGATGCTAATGGTTAAAATTAAAATGTTAAATTTAAATTAAAAAAAAAAACAATTTAACAATATAAAAATAAAATTATGGTATATAAAGCTTAAAAAATATTAATTTATATTTAAATTTCAAATAAAATTAAATTAAAATTTATGACATTAAATTATATATATTGATATAATCAATATTATATTATATATATTGTTGCTTGTACAAATGTGGTTTAAACGGAATTTAATATTACATTTAAATTAATAAAAAATAATATGTGGTTATTCATTTTTCTATTTTTTTAAGACATAATACTTCAGTCAATAACAATTAACGTCTAATGGAAAATTAATTTAATAAGAAAGCTATAGTATTGAGTTCAGTTTTTGGTTTAATAATTTGACAAAAATTTTATTACAATCGTATATCATCTTTAATAATTAAATTCGTTGAAGAACCAACAAAATTATATATGATTGCCATTTATTTCAACTTTGAAAATATAATAACACCTTTATTAGCATCTTATATATAATGAAGATGATGTTAAATTATTGATCAACGTTACATGAACACACAGAGCTGATGGCCAAAATGAACGGCAGCAATCACGATAACATTTTCTAATACCTATACAGTATACAAATAGTTATATTTGGCAGACACAAAGGTATTTATATATAGTAAAAAATGACCAGAAAATTCATTGAAAAAATAAATGAATAAGAAATAATAATATTACTTTGTAAAAGTTAAATACCAGGTAATTTATTTTAATAACCAAGATTATAAACTAAAATAAAAATTGTGAAAGAAACGAAACTTTTTATTTTTTATGAAATATTATAAGAAACATTCATTATTTTTCCGTTTCTCATAATATTTTATTTTCTTTCCAAATAATCATTATATAACTTATTGTATATGTATGAATATATGAGTATATATACAACATTTGTATTTATCGCAACACTCATATACTTAAAAATATTTTATTATCATTAGACGTTATCCATATACTTGCGGTTTTTTGTTTATATTTTTTTTTAGTTAAAAAGTATAAAAATGTATTTATTTAGAAAATCTATTCATTATTTATTTGGAAATTATATATAAAAAACGATTTTAACTAAATATTAAATTAATTTTAATTAATATTGAAATTAAATATAAAAAATAATAATTTTAAATGATTGTTAGATGTTTATATATATATATATATATATTATTTTCTTTTTACATTTTATTCGTTTTATATAAAATGAATGCAATCAAATAAATTTAAACGATAATATATATACATAATATATGTACATGGTATGGGTAAAATGTTTGTATATATAAATATATTACAGCATAATTTGTCAAAGGGTGATTAAAAAAAATCGAAAATCAAAACATCTATTAGAATTTATAATTAAAAGTTGAGGGAAAAATTATCTATAATTTTGTACAAGTGTAATAGATTTATCTATATATAGACACATAAATACATAATTGTAATAATTAATTTGCATAAATAAACAATATAATTATATTAACCGCATACCATAAAAATATATATTTCGTTTATTTTTAAAACAAATTGTATAATATATTATTTTCTTTTCAATGACATATACATCCTTCAATATATATTTATTTAATTACATTTATTTTATATATCTATATAATTATATCCATAAATCATAGCCACATAATTAAATTTTATTTGAAATAATTCAACGTGCTTGACCTTCTTCTTCAATATATGTAAAATAGAATTAGAAAAAATAAAAACGAAACGAAACGATATATTTCATTTAAATCTTTTATATTTCTTTAACCCGCAACAACATTTGATTAATTTATTTTTATTATACTTTTTAAATGATTTTGATTTATTTACTTTTTCCATAGAATAATATAGCACTAAATGTATAACAATTCATATAAATTTATTTATTACTTGTTAGTCATTCAAGTCATTTCCTTTTCCTTTTACTATCCTATTAAGAATTATAATTATAAAAAAATGTTTTGATAATTTTGCCCTTATCAGAATTACACTATGTTATTTACATTATTTGATATAGATTTATTATAATATATACATTTATAAAATTATAATTTATTTATAGACATATTATTTTATATATATACAACAATATTTAATTATATCGCGCTATATATTTGCGCATACCAGTCTGAATGTACAAAAATCCTATCATCTTATGATACAATATGTATTACATTTTAACACCAAAATTACTTGTATTTACTGCCATTACACTTCCTCCACCACCGCACGTACCCAATTGTGTAATTGGTGTTGGTGTTGTTGTGGTAAATTCTATTATATCACCACGGGGAAGTATTAAATCAGGATCTGTAATATAAACTAAAATTACAAGAAAAAATACAAAGAAAAAACACACAACTCTGTTAATAAAAGCGTAACAAAATTATAATTTGCATTTGTTTAGGTAATAAGAAATTTGAAAAAAAAAAATGAATTATAATTACAATATTTAGAATATTTAAAAAATAATATATGATGAATGTCATGAAATTATAATTGTTTATTTTATTTTATCGTAAAAAGCCATAAGTCTAAATTCCTAACCATTTTTGGTACAAAGCATTTTGTACCACCATAAGTGTAGTAATTAATATTTTATTTTATTTTTTCCTGTTACTGCGACACCGATCCAAATGAATTGGTTAATAATTAATTAATTGCAAACTAGATTGATATCACCATTATGTACAAAAATTATATAAAATTCTCAAATATGAATCAGTAATAGCAATAGGCACATTAAAACAGAAATAATATAGAAAGTAGAATGTAACATTTACGATAAAAAACAAGCTTTGTCATTAAGTTGTCTTCCATATAGTCATATTTTGTTTAATAAATATTATATTTATGTTAATATACACTATTATAGTTTTAATTTTCCTATAAATGATTTTTGAAATTTTTGTGTTTAATCTTTTATAAACAAAGTAGAATAAGCACAATGCTTTATATTTTCTTGTTTTTTTTTTCAGATATTTAACTATCTTTTACCTTTATTGCCAAACATTGTATATTGTATAAACCCAAACATTGTATATTGTATAAAATAAAAATGATCACCAGTAAAATTTTACCATCACAAATTTTACCAAACAAAATATTATTTAATAAATTGGAAAACTATAAAAGTAATTTTAAAGAGACTCAAAATTTATAACATTCATTATATTTAATATATTATTTTTGTGTATTGTGTATATAATAAACAAATAAACATATAATAAATATAATAACCATATAATAAACAAAAAATATTTTAATAATTTTTTTAGTTGAATAACCTCTCTATACCTATACCAATAACTTGTAAAAATATAAAAAAAATATAAGGAATTAAATATACATTATGAAAAGTTTTAATGTAAACCAAGAAACAATTTGCATTTTTATTTTAAGTTTTATGAAAATTCAAAATGAAAAATATGATACTTTATAAAAAAATTGTATATATTAAATATAAATAAATATATATACGATACATAAAAAGAGTGTTGTTATGAAAAATAGAAAATTAATTTAAAATATGTATGTATATACACAACTTGCACTCCTATATATATATATATATATAATAATGTTAATATAATTTATATATACATAACATAACATAAATATTGTTATTCATCACACTCTCTTTATATTGTATGAAGAGATAAATATCATAGATATTTGTTACATGTTTAAATAATGTATATATTATTATATATACATACATATCTTGTTAATTTTTCCTCTTGTGATATATACGACGATTGAATATATATATGGGTAGCATTTTCGCTATGATGTACTACTGTATGTATATAAATTTCAATTGCATATATATAATAATGTATAGGTATATAATATCACAATACGATACACGGTATAATAATAAGTTTGTAAAGTACCATATAAAAGTGGTAGTATTTTGTAGTTTCTGTTTGAAGATTATATATGCTAAACTATATTGATCGTACTGTAGTATATATGTATGCACTTGCACACTGTACAATATAGTATTTTTCATCTATTGTATGTATGATGACACATTCATTCTACTTAACGATAAATCAAATGGATAAATGATAATTAAAATGAATATATTTAATATTTATGTCAACGTGATATAATAGCAGAATAAGAAAGAGCAAAAACTGTTGTTCTAAATATAATATATATAAATATAAGTTATTTCATTATATATGTACTTAGTATTCGAAATCATTTTCGCAATTCAAATTGTATAATTATAAACTTAATGAAAAAATTCGTAATACATATAGAAATTATTATTTGTGTCATCTATATATAATATATATATATATTTATATGCGATGATGTTTAATGTTCGTATTTGATATATGGTACTTATAAAATATAACTATAGATTAATATGCAATATAAATTAGAAAAAAAATAACAAATTATTTTACATGGTAATATTTTTCTAGTTTTACATTTATATTATATTTGTGTTTTTATTGTTTTATATGACAAATATTAATATTAATAAATATACATATTAAAATAAAAATACGTATAATAATTTATATTTAAGATTTTATGAAGCTTTATCATGAACAATAAGTTCATGAATAACAAAATCGCATGAAATTAATACATAAAAAATGATAATATTTTATTATGAATTATGATGATGATGATGAGAAATAAATTGCGGCGACAGATAATACGGTAAATCATCACGTTGCTAAAGTTTTATAATTTCCACTTTTTATCACTATATATTATCGATTAATAATAATTATGTTATTATTTGTGGTACTTAAAGTATTATAGACATGTATATATGATCGCCAGAGTATAATTTTTACATGACAATCAAGTGAGCTCGTCTTTGATATATTATCATTGTGTAGTCGGTCAGTAAATTATTAAATAATACCTTATATATTTTATAGGCAACTTTAGATGTACATCACTTTAAATAAATTAATTTTTAAACTGAGGTAGAACATGCCGCATAGATAATATGTAATATTTTCATACAATATCAATGATATAATTATCATATTCATTTCACTATACATTTAGATGTAATTTATATTCGAATTGTACAAGTAGAATAAAGTTATATTTTTAAAAACAGCGATTATATTTATTCAAAAACATATGTTTATAACCTAATAATAAAACATACTCTCAACAAATATGCACATTGTAAACTAAAATGTATTGTCACGTATACATTTTTACATCACTTTAACAAAATTACAAAAATAAAAAATTACAATTAAAAATATTAAACACCGCATATCCATTATTTTATTATTATATATGCATAACATATCATTTTTCTGATTAAGTCACGTTCCCGGTGTGTTAATAAAATTAAAACCATAGAATATAATTAAAAAAATTTACAATATTATAATAATAATTAACGCGACGAAAAAATGTATCTGCATTTAATACTTTTATCTCAGCATATTAAAACATGCATAATATAGAGCATATATTATCACATAACATGCTAAAACGTAGTTGATAAAAAAAAAGTACCAATTAAATATTATTTGTTTTGGTAATTTTTTTTATTTTTGGTATAGGTATTTTTTGTGTGTAAATTTACACACGTAAATCAAATATATTAAAAATTTTATATTATCACATTTCGTATACTGTATAGGAAAAAAGGTCAATGAACATTATTAATAAAACAATTTTTGTTCATTATTTTGTTATACTGTTTATGTACGACGGTGACAATGAATTAATCTTTCTTATCAAAAAATAAAAGAAAACCAACATTCTATGATTCTATTATAATATATACATAACATAAGAAAATTTTATTTAGTATTTGTATAAAGTGAAAAAAATTAAATTAAATTAAATAAATATAGGTATGTACTATCTGCATTTATATTTTCATTTTTTTGAAAAATAAATACCAATAAACAGAGTAGAAAACAGAAATTATATATTATTATTCTTAAAAAACAAAAATACCACTACAAATTAGTTATAATTATATGCCGTAAATGTTAAAACAAAAATGAGAAAAATTGGTTCAACGCACATAACATAAAAGCGATTATCCCTATAAATCTATAAGAAAAACGAATGAATGTTTATGTATAATTACCATTGAGACTGGGTTGTGAATATTGTACAAATCCTTCAGATACATATCGACTACTTCGTGTTCCTGATGCACGACTACATCTAATGTCTGCTGATCTTGTAAATTCATCAACAATTCCATCATCTTCAGCATACATTGATGGAACGTCTGTTCGTGCAGGTCTACAGAAAACATTTAAAGGATTTTTTTTATTATTTAATATGATATCATATAATATAAGTGTAAATATATTTCTGTATTTAAAGTGTAGCAAAGGAAAATATACATAAATAATATACATTTTGTTCTTATATTTTATATTTTATACCAATCATAAATTTTTTTTATATTTATTTATATTGTGTGGCAAAAAATCAATTTATTTTCACTATAATATATAATATAATATATATATATTATATTTAAAGTCGCGACATTTTCATATATTAAACTACTATTCTATACATGAGATGACGATGAGATGACTATAATATATAAGAAAATATTGCATATTTCAATATGTTAAATCCTTTCTTTCCTATTTTTTTTTTTTTGCATAATTCATTATATGAAAAAGTAATTTTATTTGAAAAATGAATAGTGCACTCGATTTAATATGGTAATTTACATTTATTCATTCAGATAGAAATATATACAACATTTTTTTTTCTTTGCCTTCGATAAATCTCATACATATTATATACATATAGTCAAATCTAAAAATAATGCAAAATGATAATATTGATGATGATGGTATATTATTCAATAACATTATCTCATCATATAAAAGCGATCATTTTATATATTTATATATCTATATATGGGTATATTAAATAAAGTTACATAAGGATGAATTGAATTCGTATAACAACTCAATTCAAAATCAAAAAATATATAGTTATTATACAAATAAATTTTACAATAAAATCGTATTCAATTTTCAACCAACAATTTTCAAGTTATACACATATATATATATATATATTTCTGTGAAGTGAAGCAAATACAATATACCATGTATATTAAGTATTGATATTACATGTTATGTAAAATATTATTGTGCTATAAGTTATGATGGCTTTGAATGTATTACGTTTAAAGTTATTTTATTTGACTTACATATATGTAAAAAATAAAATATATTTCTTTAATCTAATCCAACTTTTTCTTTCATATTTGTCTTATATATAAGTTTTTCATATTACGGAATGATTCAATGAATAGATTTATCTATATTTACATTTATATATCGCTGATCTTCAAATCAAACTATATATGATATACGATATTGCATATAACATTATAATAAATTTAAAGTGATATATGGTTCTTTCTAATTGTATAATTTTATAAAAATATTATTTTGGAAAAAATAAAATTATTACCTCATTCTTTTACGCACTTCTTGAGGTTCAGGTGGTTTTGGTTGATGTTTACACACTATAACAATACCGGTGACAATAATTGATGTTACTACTACAACGCCGGCTGCAACCACGGCCGCTAAAATAACTAATGTTGATTGTTTTTGTATACCTTGCTTTGATGTTTCCGCAGGTGTAGGATTTTCCGATAAAATTGTTTCATCTATATATATTTGATATACCACCAATGACGAAATAAAAATGTTTAGAAATGTTTTTCAAATTGTATTCATAATAAAAGGAGATTGTTGTAAAACCATATATATTTTTTGAAAAATAATCGTAAATAAAAATTTAATATGAATATGCTATTGTTTAATTATACGATAAGCTAACTAACCGTGAGGTCCGATTGTGTCACCTATACTACGCGCGTTCATAACAATTGGTGGATCACTTCTACCTTTTGCATTAACGGCATATACTAAAAATTGATATTCTCTACCGGGTTCAAGGTCGTGTAATTTAAATTCAGGAATATTTTGTCTTAAATGACGTAATGGAGCTGTTGTAGCCTATCAATGATTAAAATTTTAAAATATAGACATTTATAGGATATACGTATAAATAAATATTATTATTTACTTCGTCATTCATAGTTGACAATTCATTGTTTTCAATGAAATCTGGTACATTTTTATTTAGTTCAGTTGTATAAATTGGATTACCACCGACTACTTCTAATAAAAAATATTGTGTTAATCCTCCATCATTACCGGGAAGACAGACAATTTCTAATATTGTATCATTATGTAATTCGCATGAACTCGGTGGTTCGGGTGTTTCTATACATTTAATTAGAATATGTATTTTAATGGTTCGTTTTTAATCGATCAGTTATAAATATAATTTAAATTTTTTTTCATTATTATTTACTTGCTGGTAAAATATGTATTAAACACGGCGTCACTTGTCTTCCAATTGAATTACTAGCCCAACATGCTAATGTTATTAATTCAGCATCAGTTTGTGGTAAATATGTTAAAGCACTAATTAAACCATGTGAAGTTATGCGGGAGTTTAATACCTTTATAGATAACATAAATTGCATTTATTGCATGTATTTAATTAAATATTGTAATAATATAAATTATTTCAAAATGTATTATACAAATATTTTAAATAATATAGTGTACAATTGTACATATTGTGTATATGCACATTATTTATTTGTTTTGCAACAATAAATGCTTTTAATATTTAACAATATAGATATATATATATATATAATAATATATTTTATTTACAAGTAAATGTATATGTTATTTAATATAAATACATAATACATTTTGTAAAAGATGTGTTTTTCACAATATAAATTTATAAATCCTATATTAAATGTAGGTGTATAAATAAAATGCAATATTATAATCCTCATATACTTACTGGTGACACGTTCCTTGTGTTATTATATGTCCAACTAAAACGTACAGATTCAGGTGGATCAGCTTCAACTTCACACTTTACTTGCATTGAATGCATATTTAATGCACCAACAGATGTTTGTTCAGTACCCGGTTTACAGCGTGGAGCAACTATTTTATATATAAAATAAACATTTATTTTTATTATGAATGCATTATTATTTATATATGGTAACATACTAACTGTATATTATAAAATTGTATATGTTATATAATATAACACTTCGTTCAATAATGTGTGTGACTGACACATAGATGGCGTCCCTAGAACTAAATCAATATTTTTTTTCGCATTTGGCAACCTTTTTAGGCTTACTGTCAACATCATATGTTAATCAGATCATTTGTTTACAAGTTACAGTGCTATAAGTGACGCTATTTTTGTGTTTAAAAAAAAAATGAATTCAAAGCAATTCCGTGTGCTGATTTATCATTGTTTTTTAATGAAAAAAAATACTGTTCAATGCCAGGAATGGCTTGAAAAACATTACTCGGACTCTGCTCCATCAAAAAGAAGCATTTGTTATTGGTATGCCGAATTCAAACGTGGTCGTACAGACACCGATGACATTCCATCTACTGGAAGGCCAAATGACGCTGTTATTCCGGAAAACGTTGAAAAAACACTGAAAATCATTATGTCCAACCGTAAAGTGAAAGTGAGGGAGATTGCTGACATTCTGAAGATATCAGCAGGCAGTGTACAAACCATAATACACGAACATTTGGGTATGAAAAAGGTGTGTTCCAAATGGGTGCCGCGTTTGCTCACACCGGAGCAAAAACAACAACGAACCGATGATTCAAAGAGCTGTTTGGACATGTTTACGCGCAATAAGTCGGAGTTTTTGCGACGGTACATCACAATGGATGAAACATGGATCCACCATTTCACTCCAGAGTCAAATCGGCAGTCTGCTGAGTGGCATGCAGCCGGCGAAAGCCGCCCAAAGCGACCAAAGACGCAGCAGTTGGCTGGCAAGGTTATGGCGTCTGTATTTTGGGATGCGCATGGAATAATATTCATCGACTATCTCCAGAAGGGGCAGACCATCAACAGCGACTATTATATAGCGTTATTGGAGCGTATGAAAGTCGAAATCGCAAAGAAACGGCCTCATATGGCGAAGAAAAAAGTGTTGTTCCACCAAGACAATGCACCGTGTCACAAATCAATGAAAACGATGGCAAAATTGAACGAATTGGGCTTTGAATTGCTTCCCCATCCACCGTATTCTCCAGATTTAGCCCCCAGCGACTACTGGCTCTTCGCAGACCTCAAAAGGATGCTCCGTGGTAAGAGATTTGGCTCAAATGATGAAGTAATCGCCGAAACTAACGCCTATTTTGAAGGCAAAGAAAAATCGTTTTACAAAGGCGGTATCGAAAGATTGGAAAAGCGTTGGAATGATTGTATCTCCCTAAAAGGGGACTATCTTGATGAATAAAAACGAATTTTGGCAAAAAAATGTGTTTTAATTAATTAGTCACACACATTATTGAACGAAGTGTTATATACTGATAAGTAAAGTAACAAAATAAAGTATATTTATTATATACATTATAATAGCGAAATCTATTTTTTATATATGTATAACGATAACAATTTTTTTAAATTATTATATTATTATGTATTATTTAAATTATTATATTATTATGTTTTGGAAAAATACTGAAAAAGAATAATTGGATGATTTTGTTATATCAATTATGTACCTATGATTTTATTTATGGCATATTTTTCTTGCAAAACCTAATTGAATTATATATTTCAATATGTTATGTTATTATTCAAATTGGGAACATTTTATTGCGCTTTGGTTAAATGTTATGATGATTATTATTACTTTTATTCTATGAGATTATTTGTAAAGTTATTCAAACTTTAAAATGAATATTATTTATATATAACGCTGAATGGTATATATATATTAATCGATATAATATTTTACATATTTTTAATTGAAATACATAAATGTAAACAATAAAATAAAATCTCAAATAATCATTTATATATATTTATGTATACTTACATTGAACTTTTAACAATAAAGTTGAGCTACGTGTTTCACCTTCCGAATTTTCTGCACCACATGAATAAGCTCCACCACTTTCTCTTTGTAAATACGTTAAAAATAAAGTTTCTGATTGTTCACCAGACATTCGCATACTCTAAATTTTTTTATTGATTTATAAATAATAAAAAAATAATTTACAATTTTTTATGAAAAAATTACATTATTAACTTGAAATACTTATTGACATAAGGTTTCAGTGTAATGTGCGCGTTTATATAATACCATATACATTTTCAAAAAAATTGATGAGTGTGTCTTCTTTTAAAATGTTTTCTTATTTGTTATATCAATAACAATATCTTTATACTGCATCATATATATGTATTAAATATGTATATGATAAATGAATGTGTATATAACAAAAAAGTTTTTCACATCAAAATATGCAATAATTTATGAAATATTACCCATATCATATCTAAGGAAATATTAAAATATATTGAAAAAAATTATGTGTATGGATTAATTTCAATAAAACTATCAATCAATTTGATAGGTATTATAAAACACTCAAATGCATTACACACATATATACTATTCAATAGTGCAATATTCAATTTGTTTTTTATTATATATAACATATTTTACGGATTTTCAACATTTATGTCTATAATAAGAATGCAAGTGTTAACTTTCGCAATTATTTTATGCATATGAGCAAATATGTGAAGTATAAAAATAATATAATTATAACTCCATATAGGATATATATGGTAAAATTATATATTTTACTTTACATATTTTAAATTATGAAAGTTAACCAACAAATATTAAAATTAAAAATTAATAAGATTAACAAAAACGCTATACATAAACATCATTGTAATTACATTTTTATATATACATATATACATCATACTTCTAAGAATATATATATATAAGTATTTCTGTTTGCTTATATACAATATATGAATTATATCAAAAATGAACATTTTCCAACTTTCAGTATATAAAAAACACATAAATGTATATATAAACATGAATGATATATTGCAATAAATATGTTATATATGAATTGTATACCGAGTGATTCAAATATATTGATGTCGTCAATAATATCGCAGTCAGCTCTAGAATGATTTAAGAATTCACAAGAAAATATGAATGGTATTAATTGAAATCATATTCAATTAAAGAATCTTGAAGTTTAAAAGTTTGAAAAACTATTTATAAAACAAAAATTGACATCAATATTCAATGCATTCAAAAATTATATTACACAAACGTTGAAACTCACTGTTAATGTTTATAAAATAAAAAATTGATTAGTTGAAAAGTATGACTGCGTATGTAAATAATGAACCTCAAAAACTTTGCACATATCATAATTTATTTAAGAACATGTTTTGTATATGTTGCCCCATTATTTTCATTTATTTTTGTTTTTTATTTAAATTACTACAGTTAAGGAAAATGTGTTAACCCTCATTAATTCAGATTATCTTTAATATCTTATATTTGTCTTTGCCAAACATATATATTTCGAGGGTATATTTCTAGACGGTTAATTTCACTTATATATACATATAAATAACCATATAACATACATATATGAATACATAAAGAGGAAAAAGGAAAATGAATATTCAAATTCCTGAATTTATAAAATGTAAGAGTTTTCTTGATTTTGATTAATACAAATATTTTGAAAATAGTCAAAGGCGGTTTTGTAAGATAATATATTTTATAAGATTTTAACATCTTTAAATTATGGTAGGAAATCTGGACAATAGTCAAACAGTTTTTAAACGGAATATTATAATAAAAAATATATATAAACATATTTAATAAAATAAGAAATACATTTTGTCGCTGAATTATAATTCAACAAAACAGAAAATAAAAATATTCCACAAACTTTTTCCTATTATGGATTTTCTGCCCTATATAAGCATACACATAGCCGTCGAAGGAAAAGGAAACGTTTTATATAAAAATTATATTTTGTTATATAATTTTGGTTGGTTTAGATTACACTAACATTTACATTTCATTATCTTATATGTAAATACTAAATATATGATTATACAAAATTTTAAATATTTGGAAGACTTACAAAAATATAAACAATAAAACATAAAATTTTGTTTCCGTATATATTTTAATGTTTCTAAATACAAATTTTGTTTAATTTAATTTCCATTGCATCGCATTCATATAACCGTTATAATATAATATCCATATCATTTTGTAAAACTATTTTTATATTTCCAATTAGAAATATTTCATAAAAATACCTGATTGTTAAGTTTTGTTTACTATCCGAGCATTTATGACCATAATATTTTAAAGGTACAGAATTTTCTATTCACCCATCATTGTAAATTTTATAATCGTAAATTAATATTATATCAAGTTATACAATTCGATAATTTAAATACAAATGTACCTTGTCCCGTACACATAAAATTGAAACCAATATGTAGAAGTGTATGTATTCAAAAATTATATAATGTTAAATTTTGATACGATTTTGTTACGTGATGGTTTCACTTCATTTACCAAAGTTATATACGCAATAAATAAAGATAAAATTATATAACATTTATATTATGTATATACGAAAAACCATCGGTATTAAATTTAAATTCAGAAATAATGTAACTTACTATCCTTTCTATGCTTATGCAATATATATTAAAATTTTCAAAAAATAAAAATTATACGTAAATATACAAATAAACCACACACAAATATAGAGGCCTTAATATGTATTAAAATAAAACTTCTTTATTATTTAAACAGAATCATATTTATTTTTATTTATAATTTAAAAACCTTTTATCGATTAAAAATCTAATTTAATTAGAAGTGAACAATAATGAATAATAAATAAAATTTGAATCTATTAGAGATTTTCAAATTCCATAATTTTTGTTTTATTTGGTAATATACATTTTTCTAAAAATTAATTGAAATATGGATTCAGATACACATATATTATTAAAATAAAGTTATATAAATTTTAATGTATAATGATATATAATAACATAATTGTATGACTCGAAAAAAAATCGATTATTTTAAATTTCATACATCATCTCTTTTTTTATTTGAACAATAATGTCAATTATGAGGGCTTATTTATATAATAATGATCATATGAACATTGCATATATATAGTTTACCAAAAGTGGAAGAAGAATTATTGAATTTTACGATTTTACGTATGCCTTTGTAAACACTTTGATAAATATCATAGGAAAAAACTATATACATATATTTATCGCAATATATCATTATTAAAATAAGCAATATTTGATTTCAGAATATGATTTTAAAATGGCCTATTTTACAGATATTTTTAACATGCTTTATAAATAATGAAATAAATCACATGTATTTGATTATATGTTATATAAAAATTATTATGTATTTATTGATTTATCTTAATAGCTTTATTATATTTGAAAATAAACAATCTAATTATGGAGCTTAAATTGTTAAAATGTTATGCTGAAATTTACAATTATTATTATATAGAATGATTGCATAAATTAAGAGAATTAATATTTTATATAAATTTATGAAAATCAATATATATCTTTTTGTGTATGTATATAATACCTGAATGAAAGTCTACCCAAGAAGATCTAAACTCTAAACGAATAAATCTGTATTTGTAAATATTCATAGCATATAAGAGGAAATTTAATAGATTGTTTATACTTATAAATATATGTTTTTATTTATTCAGACCTTTCTTTGTATATAATGTGGGTGTTAATAAAACGCATAAACACTATTTCACGTATATATAAAAATAGACTTTTAAATACAACCAACAACCATAATTACTATTCTTCGAAGTTCTATGAAAATATATGAAATTAACATAAGAGCAATATATATAATTCCTTTATATTGCTAATCTTTATATAATAATAAATAGTAAGCATAGGAAAACCTATATATTACATTGATTACATTAAAAAAATATTTTTACTAAAGTAAACAAAACTTTGTTTGAAATATATATATATAAAAGTTGCTAAAGCAAAAAGTCAAACAAAAAGTATGTTAATAATTTATATATTATATGCGATTGTATATATAATGTATATATTTTTTTATTATTAATAACAATTTTAAACAAGTCTGTTCTCGGTATAATGATATTTATATGAAATACTGAACTCATATACATTCAATTAAAAACAAAGGATATTAATATTTTTTATATATTCATATATATTTGTCTATTTTTATTTAAATTCGCTCATATTGCATTTTCTTGTATTATATAATATGTATACATGTAAATTAATTAAAAATTATGTTTTTATTTTTTTTTCAATTGAGTACGTGATAATATAATAATATTCCATTATAAAGTATATATAGATTAGATTTTCGTTCTAAATACAAATCGATAGTTTCTATAAAAATAAAAATACGTATTAGTTTTATTTAAATTAAATTTTGATTTTCCGAATAAGTGCAGATGCAATTCGAATACTTTATATATAACATAAATATTTAAAAAAATGAAATAAGATTTAAGGTTACCATAAGTGGAAAAAAAAATTCTCAAATATGGTTTTAATTAAAATTTGCCAAAATATTTAGGATTATTTTTAATGGGAAATTCATGTTATCTTTTAAATTCAAAATTCAGAAATAAAATCAAATATTTTTTGTGACTTATATATTATATATTATATATATTTTTTCCATTGCAAATATTCAGATGATATTCAAAATATATATATTTAAATTTGAATAAATATCTATATATTACTAGTACTACTGTGTATTTATATGAATGCATACATACTAGAATATTATACATATGTATATAGTATAGTTATATTCGTATAATAAGATATATATACGTAATTATATTCATTTTGATATACATATAGATACTAGATATAAAGGTATATACACAACAAACACAACGGGTGGTTAAAGTTTTGTTGATGATGTCAAATACAGATGTGATTGTGACAACATTTTATAAGATATATATAAATATAATATATTATACATATACGCAAATATATGTAGTTATCAGACTAGGAAATAGCCCGTTAGACCCAAAAAACTTTGTATCTGTTTAATATTCGTCGGCTTTGGAAAATGTTTCACTGCTTTAATTTTATCCGGTGACGGCGAAATATTTGAATTTTCCACTACATGTCCCAAAAATTCAACTTTTGATTTAATAAATTGGCATTTTTTCCAATTAATATCTAAACCATTTTCTGCTGCTACATTCAAAACAATCTTCAATTTTGCTATAGCTTCTTCTTCATTAAGTGTTGGTAAAATAATGTCGTCCATATAATTGACAATAATATTTTTTTTAATCAATTCTTTAAATACATTACGAACATATCTTCCGAATACTGCGGGACTGTTGCAATAACCAAAAGGTGTTTTACAAAATTCATATAATCCGTCAGGTGTAATAAAAGCTGTATATTTACGACTTTCTTCCGCAACTGGTATATGAAAAAACGCATTTTTCAAATCCAATGTTGTATATATACGTGCTCTTGATAATTTCTCTATCTGATCTTCAATAATCGGTAATGGAAATCTATCTTTTATTGTTTTTGCATTTAGTCGTCTATAATCCACACATACACGGTAACTATCATCTTTCTTCTTCACCATTACTACCGGACTAGCATAGTCACTAATGCTTGATCGGATTACGCCTTCTTTTAACCATTCATCTATTTGTTTGTTTAAAGCTATCTTCTGCGGTAATGGTAAACGTCGATGTTTTCCATAAATCGGTACTTCATCATTTAAAATAATTCTTGTTTTTATTTCCGTATCAATTTTATTTTTTGGTTTATATTGATTAACCAATTTTTGTACTACATCTCTATATTTGAAATCAACATCTAAATCATCAGGTACACTATTTAAATTAAACACAAAATTGTCATTTTCATTTAATTCATTTTCCATATAATGTAAATATTTCCTTTCTAATATCACTCCGTCAGATGAAACAGATACGTTCGCTAATTCCAACAATGGTCTACCAATGATCATAACTTCTGCCATTACATTGTTCGGAACAATATAAAATATCATTTCATAATCTTCGTTGCTTGTTTTAAACTTTAAATTCACACTTCCCATTGATTTTGTCATTTTACCCCCCAAACCATAAAATACTTTATCATCATCATATCTTGATGGTTTTCCAATCTTGTAATAAATTTGTTCTGTTATTAAATTAACATCACTTCCTGTATCAAATAATGCCATTATGATGTGTTCATTAACTTCAACATGGATTATAGGTTTTCTTGTTGATGTTTTAACGTTCAGGGATTCCATTTGTTTGTTGGTACATTCGGCTGCAATATGTCCAAAATTATGACATTTAAAACATTTATTACCTTTAAAAGCCGTTGGACAATTTTTAGATATATGTCCATTTTCACCACATCTGAAACATTTAAAAATTTGAAAATCATTCCTTTTCTTTGTTTGTTTGGTATCTCCTTCGGTATAGTTCTTTACAGTAATTTCTTTCTTAAACTGGTTAATTACTCTCGTATTTTCCATCACTCGTTCATATTGTTCAAGCTTAATTTTCAGCATGTTGATATTTTCCGCTCCATATAATAATATTTTCTTATTTTCATCTCCATCTAAACCTCGAATAACATAGTCGATAATCGATATTTCATCCATATCGACCTGTGAACCCATTTCCACCATTGAATATAAATATTGTTTTATGGATTCATTTTTATGTTTTTTCCTTATTGCCATTTCTCGATGAATTTGTGCACTGCTACAGATTTGTTTAAATTCATCCAACAGCAATACCTTCATATCTGCCCACGATCGTAATTTAAATTCCGTTGAAATAAATTGCTTAGCAGTCCCCGTCATTAACCGCCTAGCAAATAAAAACATTTGTTTATCATTCAATTGCATCACGTCAGCAATTTCTTCAAAATTGGCTATCCATTTTGCAATTGTTTTGCTCCTATCATCACCGCTGAATCTTTCAATGGACTCTTCTATATCTCTAAATGAACAATTGTTTTGATTAGTATACCCGAAATTACCTCTTTCTTGATTTTCCTGAAATATAGGTTCGTTTAAATTTGATTCTTCATCTGTATTATTCTCAATTGAAATCGCCTTATATTCCATAAGTCTTTTCGCTAACATTTCTTTTGTTCCTTCGGTTGAAATGTTTCTATCCTGACACATTTGCAGTAATTGTGCCCTACTTGTTTTTGATAGCACATTTAAAATATCCTTATCCATTTCTTCGTTTAATTTTATTTAAAATCTTCTTAAAATCTCTTCTTTAAAACTTCTTTAATTCTTCTTCTATTCTTCTTCTTTAAATTTAATGAATTATTATTTCATTTAAAATTTAATAATTCTTTATTCTTCAGAGGTTGAGCCCCCAATTGTAGTTATCAGACTAGGATAACTGGTGAGTTTTAAAAGAACATTGATTGATTATATATTTTAAATATATTACATTTATTATTCGCCGTTAAAATAAAAACTAAACTTCAATCAAAAATTATACAATACAAATTAATGATTATTGATATATTGATTAATAAATTACAGTATCTCGTTCACTATGATAATATTAATATATACCAAGTGGCAAGTTATTATAATCCCAAGTAGAACCCGATAGAGGATTTAGTTTCTGCAGAAAAAAAATTGCTGCAAGAACGTAGTGGCAGACATAAATTAGCTGAATTTTAGTAACTCTTTTAAAGCTGAATTATGGAAATATTTTTTGGCTGCGGCAGGGTTTTAGAATCTTAATTTGTAGATTATTTCGCAGCAACAGAAATATTGCTGATATTTTGTCGATGGCAACCTATCCGAAGTAATACAGTTTTCAGCTATTTTACTGAGACAGATATTATGCTGAATTAGTGTAAATGGCAGCCAAGAAATAAGCAATTAAACCTCTAAAATAAAGCAAAATAGCCCCTACAACTAATTATCTGAAGCTGATCTGTATTTACAGAAAATTCGCTGATCTGAAATAAATATAGTTGCCAAATCAGACAAATATCGGATTAAATTTGCAAACATTATATTTCAAAATACGCATGACCTCAATTAAATAAGACTAGCTTAAATTAGGCTAGGCTAAATCGATGGCATAAACAAAGCCATAAACACTATGTGTATAAATGCTGCTTAACACACTGCTACGAATTTTCAGCTAAAGTCCAGGAATAATCCAGGCATTTAAAGCTCTTTAGCTGAAAAATAGTATTTTTGGCAGCTAAAATTGTGAAAAGAATATTATCGCCTAAATAGCAACCATATATACGAGCAACCATATAGCACAACTGTTAGCGTACCAATATGATCAGACGAAGGACCCGGGTTTGAATTCATCAGGTCTCACTCAGAAAAAAATGTAAGTGGTAAAATTTATATAAAAAATAAAATAATAAAGCAATATAATATAATATAATTTAATAATAATCTATTATAATAAAATATGTAAATAAAAAATGTAAAAAAAGTTATATTAAAAAAAATTAAATTAAAAAAAAATCTAATAAAAAAAATTTTTTTGGAAAAAAAATTAACTTTTAACTTTAATTTTTGATGCGGCCGGGTCAGCCAAATGCGGTTTAGAGCACCTATTGGCTGACTCACAGGCAAAATTAAGCCACAGCTAACTGTTTGACAATTGTCTGAATATAGGCATCCGCAGCCACAGCCAAATGGTAATGGCAACGTTTTGGCAGCAGAAAAAGAGCGCTCCTATTTGGCTGAAATAACTTTGTCACAACGTTTTAATGTTATGGTTGGGATCTTGCTGCCACAACTATAAAGCTGAGCAATGTAGCTGAGACAACGTTGTAACAGCTGTAATTCAGAAATCGGTTCTACTTGGGATACTACATATATGGATGATATAAATACGATAATCTCATATATTTTTGTATGCTTTATATGGTATATATATATATAATATAAATATTTAAAATAAAAAATCAAAATAAAATAAAATTTGTTAAGTTAATATATACAAATTAAACACTGTGGATTTTAGTACAAGATTCTCATCATATATGATGATACACCATTATTATAGCATAGGTTATATACATGTATAATATAACACATTAATTAAAAACGTATAATTATGCTGATTATTATTATTTCATATGTATATGAATGAATAAATGATTAAAATTGAGTACATATAAACATTTCAAAATTTAACCATATTTATTTTGAATAGGCATATACATATTTATTTTTATTACATACACTTTCAATTCCAAACAATCTACCAATATAAAATTAGACGTTTTATACAAAATACTCAATAAAATATTTGTAGCTGATTTATTAAATTTACTTGATTGCGTTTTTTATCTATATATACATATTTTTTGTACAACAACCTCTTTTTGTTTTTTTTTCTATCTCCATCACCCTATATACCCAAAAATATATTAAATTATAATGCCCTCGCTATAAACTGAATAATAATAATAATAATATTTATTTATTTTTTTTTAATTGATAATTAAGAATTTATTTATCGATGATGATGATCGTGATCAGAATTGATTGGCTAATATTAAATTATTATTGGGCATATATTATTTATATAAGATATAAAATCAATATACATCTAATTTATTATTATTCTATTATTTTTTCGATATTACATTTTCATGAAATATTATTTAATGGGCATTGAAGCAAAAACAAATAATATATACATCTAATAATATATACGCTCAAATTATTTTATTGGAATCATAAATTAATTTATTGATCATCATATTATGTATATTTATTACATTTTATATATTCTTTTCCAATATATTATAATGATGATGGCTATGTTAGTATACAAATGTGGTGTCCATATTTATGGATATATAAAATCATATAATATTGTGTAAAATTATTTAAGGGTAGTATAAGAAATATAATACATTATGTAAAATACACACAAAAATCAATATTACCATACATTATTTTTTGTATATATTATTTTATATGACTTTAATTTTTCTTATATAGAATTGAAATATCTTACATAGTCTATAAGCAAAAAAAATTAATGTCTGATTTCTTTTAAACTCTATATATACATAAGCCACATGAATATTTAATATTAAGGTTTTTATATATGATCTTATAGGGGGATGATAAAATATATCCTATATTGAAACCCTATAATTTACTTATATATTCGTATATGTATAGAGTATAGTACAAGTGCAGAGAAGTCTTACATTTAATATATTATTTGAAATTACATTGATTATATTCAAATGTTGCAAAACCTATAACATCATTTTAGCAATTGTGTATTATCATATTATATAGTGTTTTGTGCTTATTTTCTTTTTGCAAAACCACAAAACAATAGATATATGAATTATATATATATATAAAGAATACAATTCAATATATAGTAATGTATGTGTATATATGTATACAAAATAGTATTACGATGTTTGAACGTAACACTATATGGATATTAAAAAAAATAAATTAAACTTACATTCTTATACCATGAATACGATGTCACTGGGGGTTTAGCATCAGCCCTACATTTTAAAGTAACGTTTTCTTTTTCTGATCTTGTTACAACTCTACTGGGATCTTCATTTGCCAAATGAACGGATACAGTTGGTGGATCTAAATATATATGTTAAAATTGGATAAACAATAAAAATAAATATATTAATGTATTTATTTAACTATATTATAGAACACCACGGAAATATAGGGTTTATATATACATGAAAAAAAATCGGTTTTTGTAGAGACATATAGAAATTTATTATATACACATATAAATATGAAAATCTGTATAAAATTAAAAATAACCACAAAATAAATATAATAAATAAATTCAATTTAAAACCAAAAATTTAATGAAGTGAAATTAAATTAAAAGAAAATAAAACTTTATTATATCCCATTTATTTATATCTTTATAAATATAGCATTTAATGATATTTTTGGAAAGAAATAATAAATCACTCTATTTGTATAATATGAAATTAAAATATTCAACATTTTATACAACTAAAAATATTTATGTATATACACTTGCATACTATATAACGAGTTAATAAATTCACTTACATGCCACACTTATAATCCTTTTATCTTCAATTGCACTACCGGAAAACCATGGATTTGTTGCTCTACATATAAGTTCAGCACCATCGTTTTCAGCAGATACTTTAAGATTTAATATACTAACAGTCATATTTGCATCCTATATATTTAGGGCAAGTGAATATTTATTTATATTATAACAGTGAATTGACATTAATTATAGAAATTTTTAGATTTTTCAGTAGAAATATATAGAACTTTTATTTATATATACATACTATATTACTATTAACATCTGTATGTGATGTAATATCAGCATTTCTTAATGGTTCGCCATCTAATATCCATGACATTTTCGCGGGTGGATATGAACCAAAGGTTTCACATCGTAAAGGCACTGATTTGCCAGCCATTATTAGGTCATTGGCAGATATAATTTTTATTTTTGTTGGTTTTACTGAAAAAGAAAAAAAATGTTCATTATAATTTAACTTTTAAATAAATATAATGTTTATTGAAATAATTATTATACATATATATAAATATACTTACAGTGAATTTGAAGCATAACATTTTTAACTACAGGTTCAAGGAATGGTGATCCCTGAGCACGACATTCGATTCTTTCACCAAAAAAACTTCTTTTAACTGTACTTATAAATAATTGATTAACTATTGCCGATAAACCTTCGACCACCGATGGATGGCTTGTTCCGTTTTGTTTTTGATTACCCATCCACCATGATACATTCGGCTGTGGATTACCTATATATATATAAGGTAATAAAATAATATTTATACAATTTTTCTCTAAAATTTGTTGAATAGATATCTATTATACCAAGATGTTACTGCTTGCAACATTCAAATTTTATTTGGAATAGAAAAAAAAAATTGAAAACATTCATCCAATAAACAATAATTTATTAAATCAACTATATATATATAATATATATATATATATATATATAGGTGAATGTATGTATGTATATATATGAAGTTTAATATTGGATATATATATATATATATATATATATTTCAAATTGATGGAAAACAAACTATATATTTGCTATGCATTCATATTGGGTTACGTGTACAACATACGAAATATGTATGTATACACAAATGTCTGAATGTCTTCAAATATTAACAAAATAAGCATTTCAAATAATATAGCATAAATTGTTGTCTTTCGATTTATAGTTATCGTATCTATAATACATTATGTGCATATATGACGAATATTCCACAGAGAAAAACTGGGAATCAATATATAAACAAATGTCTTCGTTCTTTTCAATAAATTGATTGTTATATCAACACATCCACCAACTTTAATGAAAAAAAATACAATACACAAAAAAAAGAAAAAACACGTATCTAAAAATATTTTCCAATTCGTACACCATACGTAATATAAACGTTGTGTATATATAAATTATATACTATATATATATATATATATATCTATATACAATATAAATTGAAAAAATATAGTTGAAGATTATAAATACAATGTATATTTATGGATATACGTACTGTATATACTACGATACCATTTAATCATTTCATACATGTGTTTATATATACATTATTATAATAACTAGTAATGTGTATATAAGAATGATTTGAAACGTACACGTATTTCTATATTTTCAAAATGATAGAGGAAAACTACAAAAAGAAACAGAAAAACATACTAAAAAAAGAAAAATCGTAACACTTGAACCAACATCAGCAAATATTATTAAATGTAAGTGTTGTTGATGGATCTTTTTTTATTTTCAGAAAAAACAAATGATAATATAATATAATATACACAATAACAATAAAATGAATGAATACGCTTTTGTAGAGATATACGCAATAATATTTTTATGCAAAGGTATATTTTATTTATTTATATAAAAAAGACTTTTCAATTCAATAGATTTTTGAAATGTTTTTATACACATATTTTATTTATTTTCATTTTTCAATTGTGTATGTTGAATGTTACAATTTTTCATTTACTCTTTAGCATCCATCATATAATAAAAAAAAAATTGGAAAACAAATAAGTATATATTTATATGGATACAATAAAATTATAAGCTCATTCAACTATACAGACAAATCAATATATATATTTAAATAACATACCTCCAGTAACTTGACAGGATAAAAATAATTCCATACTCTCTAAAAAAGGACCAGCTATATGTGATACTTCATTTCCTTCTTTATCAAATATTCTAGGTTCTTCAGGTGGAACTGTAAACAAACAAATAAATTATCAACAAAACTTTTTAATTATTCAATTTTATATTATGTCATTTATATTATATCAATCAAGCTTTTTCATTTTATTTTTTATATATGTATTCATATGTTTACATGGTAGTTGTCGATTACATTTTATCTGTTTCATTTTGAAAACTGGTATATAAATACATTTTTTTATCTTGTTTAATATATTCTCTTTTCTTTATTCATTTATTTATTTATTTCACCAGACATATTTAGGGGAGTAAGTTTTGTATACGTGTATACGTATTAGCGATAAAAGAAATTAAATTAAAATCATAAAATAATACAAAAAAATGAAGACAGTTGATTTGTAACAATTAAAAGTTTTCAAATGGTTTTTTCTTTGTATTGTATTCTTAAAACTATATTTCTCCATATTATATGGAATAAAAAAACATCAATGAAAAATATCAAAACAATAATAAATAACTTATAAAACCAAGAAACAGAAAAGAAAAGGCAACAAAAATTAGTAACATATATCTTTAAGTGAAATATTTTATCTCTATTTTTTAAATCAATCAAATTTGTTTGATTTTTATTTGTTGTTCAATATATTGATAATTTTGAAAACATTAACACCAAACCAATATTATTTTTTTTTAAATTCGAATGAAATATTTTTTTTATTTGGTGAAATACAAAAAAACAATAACAATTATATATATGTTTCAATGTTTGTCTGTTAACAATTAATTTGTCAAACGTATATTATAAATATTTTTTACTGATAAAAATAAAACTATCCACATTATTTATTTATTTATTTTTTATGTGTTCAGCATTTTGATTAAATGCAAACAATTCAATCATATTATTCATACTTTTTCATTATAAATAATCATAACATATATGTATTCCATCCATTATACCATTTACATTTATTCATTCGTTCATTTATTAGTTTTTTCTTTTGCTCTCGTATTTATTGCTCCATTTCAAATGATTAATGTTCATCTTTATGTGTACATATATATCATTTATTAATATAAAAATATTATAATATATAAAATTTATATGAATCCGTACGATAAGGTTGATAAAAAATGATATAGAAAATAAGGAAAAAAATATTTATAAGCCTCAAGCGATTACCAATTTTCTTTTAACTTTTCCATTTTCTTTTTCTTTCTTTTACTGTGTTTATCTTTTTTATATCGAATTTTTCTTCTCTTTTGCCAATTAGTCATCAGTCATCAAGCATGCATTCATATATAATATTAAATTTTATATTGTATTGTATATATTATACATACAAACAACAATCCATCCATATATATATGTATATATATATATATATATATATTTAATGAGACACGTATTTCATATATTACAATGTGTATTTTATGTTTCCTAATTAAGTTTATGTGATGATATGAACAATATGCGTGTATGTGCCGTATTATTTATAATAAGAAATTTTTTATGTATATATATGCGGATATATGTACATTATATACAAAATGGATTAACATTTATTCTATGATTCCTTTTGATAATATGTTTTCCATTTTATTAAGATTTTCCATTTAAATTATTTATATTTTAATTTTTGTATATGTAGGTATATGTTTTGTTTCAATGATAATTAATTAATAACCGTGTCTTATCACTATCCCTAAATGGAAATCTATATTTTTATTTTTAGCTATTTATTTATTATATTATAATGATATTATAAAAATATCATATGTAATTTATTCAATATATATTTCCTCTCCTATATATACCATAAATACATATTTATTATTAATTGATTTTACTTACCCGCTAATGTCAAATTAATTCTAATATTTCTAGTTGCTGAATTAAAAAAATCTACCCTACATCTATATACACCACCGTCACTATATTTGACATCTTTTATTCGTAGATGAGCATCTTTTGGACTACTATCTACAGAAAAATAAATACGTTGACCTAAATCACTTGATAATGCTGAGTGACTTGCATGTTTTATTGGACCACCAGCTCTTGAGTCCAAACTGTATAAAAATTTAAATGACAAAAATATTGAAGTTAATTAAATCGTTGGGACATGCCATTAACAAAAAACAAAAGGATTTTATAGCTATTATTGTTATTTTTATTAAAATTAATTAAAAACAAAACAATAAGAAAAAAAACACTGTAAAAATATAAAAGATAATTAACTACATTTTCAGTAAAAATTGAATATATATACCTGTATAATGGAATACCCGTAGAATCTTTAAACCACAATACTAGCTTTGGTGCATCAGTTGCTGTTGGTGCTGATATATCACATGGAAGTTGTACATCTTTATTTTCTGCAGTCCAAATTACTCGTGCTGGAACTACAAAAGTGAAAAATATGTTAATTGAATAGTATATTAGGATGTCGTTTATTTAAAAAAGTATTGATATTAAGGAAAAATTTTTCGATAATAGTCGATTTGCTTTCCTGATTACAAATGAATTTCATTTTTTTTATAATAACTTCGCTATAGGTAGTTTCAATTCAATATATAGTATATATTCAAATTATTTTCCTTTGTATTATTAAGTTCATAGTATAGTGACCTCCAAAATACGGTAAACCAATTGTATAACTATCTTTTTTAACATTATTAACTTTTGCTTCCACCTTTTCACCCTTTTCATCGATAATACAAATAAATAAAAACCAAATTTACGATTGCAAATATCTGATACCTTGATGAATGGGTGGAATAACAACAAGTTTTGTTATAATTCGTTTATACATTCCAGTCACAAATATTAGATTAAATTAAAACCATATACATTTGAATAATCTTAAACACTCTTGGCATAGTAAAATTGTTTCCCACAAATATAATTTATTATACTTTTAACAAATTTGAAGTTTATATATATAAATATCTTTATATATATAATATACTTGCTTCCTTCCACTATAACAAAATGTAAACATTGCTATATCTTTTTAAAATTGAATCTCACACATAAATCATATATGAGTATATTTGAACAATAAACATTAATGACCTAAATAGTAAATACTAATTAAATAAAATTTGTATGTATCTTTATGCTCTGCGTTCGGTCGGTTCCTATTTATGTGCAGTTGTTTTCCTTGGATTCTACTACAAATAACATTTAATTCATAATGACTGCGTACATCTGAATTTATATTAATATTATACATATTTATTTTAATTAAGTGTACTGTATATTATTTTTTTTATCTGTACTTAATTTAAATATATATATATGTTCAAAAATGTATTCTAAGAATAAATACCAAAAATCGGAATTTAAACAAAAAAATATGATGTTAAAATTCAATGCGACAAAAAGACGATCTCATTTTTATTTATATATAAATTTTTAACACAGTTGTGAATATACATATATATAATATATAAATGTTTATATGTTAAAGATAAAGAACAAATCTTGAAAAATTTCACACATATTCCAACCATATGGACTATATATCGAATTACACTTTAAATTATTTATGTATATACCAACTCTTTTTTTATGGTTTATTTGTTATTTGTATCTTTTATAAAATGGTATAAATGTGTTCCATATTTTAAGTACATACAAAAAAAAATATAAATATAGCAAAAAATAAACTCTACAAATAAAAAAAAAAAAAATAGAATATATATGAATTGTATGTACGTATACAATATATACATTTATTTATATTATATCTCTGAATTGAGCAAATATGATGAACAAAAAATCTATACGCGATTTGATTTTGTAATTTTTCTTTTCAGATTTTTGTTTTTGTTTTGAAACTTTTTTTTATGATTATTGTTATTATTGTCGAATTCATTAAATATATATGACAAAAAAATTATTTATTTTTTATTTCCTTTTAATACCATAACCGCTGCCATATCCCTATCCTATAAAACATATATATATAATATATATATTATATATATTTAAAGATACTGCGAAAAAATAAACATGTAAAATATTGTCATTGTCATTTTCATCATCATTTTTATTGAATTTATTATACATTATATATAAAAACTATATGCAGATAGATTTTGGGTGGTTTGTATAAATAAATACTAGTGGCGTATCCTGGTAATGTCCTAGTTGTCATATGACAACTTAATTTTTGCGAAAAAATCCTATAAAAATTCAATATTTAAAAAAAAACTGTGTCCTGAAAATTTGCGAAAAGTTTTTTTAACTTCATGTACTATTCGATATAGAATTGATTTTAAATAGTTTCGTTAAAAATAAATGTTGACAACATTCTTCTTAACACATCATATAAAAAATCGAAAAGGCCATATATTTTAAAATTAACTACAATTTCATTTAGAACACCAACACACTTAATCAGTAGGTTGTTACAATAAAATACTAACAACTTCCATTCCATTCATATTGTCTTATTTGCCTATTATCCTATTATGCTATTATATACAAATTCAACTATACGCATATGTATTTGAATTTAAGTTATGAAAGCTTTGTTGTAACAACTCAATGGTTAAATTTGTTCTAAATTAAATGGTAGTTAAGCTTAAAATATATGGGCTTTTGATTTATTTATATGGTGTGTTTAGAAGAATGTTGCCAATATTTTTTTTTAGCAACCTTCCATACACATGGTAAACTAACATTTTCATATATCGCACATGCTGTAATGTAGATACAATACAAAAACAAATGAGGTAAAGTATGAGAAATTAGTAGTGTGTGTAAAAGAAGAAAATATATAATAAAATAATTCTCATTTAAAATTAACAAAGTATTTTTGCTTTTTTTATTTTTTTTTATTTATTATATTATATTTATTTTTATTTATTCATGTTGCTACTTTAGTTTTTGAACAACTTGGAGATTTCATATTGCATTTTAATGATATTAGTGCAAATTAAAAATAATAATTTATTTGAATCTAGTTGAGCAGTTCTAAATTGAAATTCCAGAAGATATTTAGTTGGCTTTTTGAAAAAATTAAAAACACATAAATTATTTTAGTTTAACGAATTATTGTTCTTTTCAAAAATTTTGACAACCATAATTTTTGGTTACGCGGCGCCGCTGATAAATACATATATTTATGCATTTATACAAAAATATGATAAAGCACGATACAATATAACCAAATAACGTTAATAAAATATATGTATTATTTAAATTGAAGTGATTGAACTGTCTCTATATTTTAGGGGTAATGTCTTTATATGCTGCGTATATAATATATATAATAAAGCAGATCTATAAGAGATAAAAATTATAAATATTGATTATTCAAATATATTTATTTGATTTGAATGATTTCTTGGTAAAAGTTTGTTATATGTTTGAATATGTCTGTTAAAAATACTATATTTATATTTTATAAAAGTTGTAATTTAAAATGATTGCAAAATGATATATAATTTATCAATTTTAATATTTAAATTAGTAATTTAAAAAAAAATGCGATGGAAAAAGTATATATATTTTAGAAAGAAATTCTAATTTCTAATAAACCTGATATTTAAAATCTTTGGTATACTGAAACCTTTTACGAATTAAATTTTAAATCACTTTACTAAACAATGAATTAATTCGATTAATGAAATATAGCGAATATGATTGATATTCACATTTACGGAATAATAGTAATTTATGAAGAAAGAACATCTTCAAAAAATCCTGTCATTTGTGATTTAACATTCTGTGTATATAATAATTTTTTTATACCCACACACACAATAAACACAGAACTATACAAAAAAAATATATTATAAAAAAAACATCAAAAATAAATATCTAAAAAAGAAATGGAAATTTATTACATGAAAAACCACAATATATAAAAAGAAAATTCACATATACACAAATACCGAATATATATATGCATCCGTGTTTTATTTCTTTTTTCTCATATAATAACAAATCTTTGGAATATACGAAAACGACACATGTTTTTTAAGGTATATATGTATTTAAAAATATTCACGTATTATTTTTTTTATTATTATTACATATGATTTAAAAGTTTTTCCTTTAAAATAAAAAATTGTTCTTATGAGTGAAAATAGTGAAAATATGATACAAAATAATTGTTTCCTTTTCAAATAAATATGCGGAATATGTATAACAACACATGTATTACTAAACCATATATATACGTAGATGACAAGTATATACCGTAGACAGGTACTTAAAATAAAATTCTTATAAAATTTATTACACATTTGAACCTCTGTTATCAACACAAAATTTGTCACAAAAAAAAAATAAAGGAGTATAATCATAATTTAACATCTGTGTATTTTTTTTTCGTTTTCATTTGGAATTATGATTCCATACTTCTGCGAGGTATGACCATATGACTGAAAAAGTTGTAATAAGAATAATAGGATGTTTAGACAGGATGTTCTGTATAATTACACAAATACCGCATATGCGTATATATATGTACTTTATAATTAATCAGGATGAAACGAAAACACACAAACCCCGTAATATTGAAAGATTTTTAATTCGGCTAAACAGATTTCTAATGCCGGTTATTCGATTCTACTACTGCAAGACAATACAAAACTAACATAATAGTTTTAACGATATTTTAGTTAACTGATTTCATATTATAATTTATTAATTAATCAGAATAATTTTTATGAATTATAACATAATTATTTGTAACATTTTACGATAAAACAAAAATAAATGTTGGTATAGGTAGATAAATATAATCCAGAATTTATAATTATTTTTTTATATGAACTATTCATCAATAATAAAATTATGACAAGGTGAATATTTTAGCAATACTATCGCACGCACAATATATATTTCAAAATATTTAAAATGTGTAAAATTTATATATAGATTATGAACATTTCTATATTTCATTAATAATTTACAGAATAAATTCATAAACATTATATCTGATATAGTGATATCATATATATACATATATTTATAAATAAATGATTTTATAGAACACATAAACGAAACATATATAATCACTGACAATGTGGAATATATTTTAATTGCCACACGCAATAATACAAAAAAGAAATTAAACAATGAAATTCAATGAAAAAAAAACTTAAACCAAAAAAAAATTAAATAAATAATTTCATGCATGTGCTATCAATATATAAATATAATGTAAATTGAATTAATCATCTGCATAAACACACATCATGAGAAAATGAAATAAAATATTTAAAAAATGACTAATAATTTTTTTTGTTTTTATATTTTATTGTGAAATATTTTCGGTGTTCTAATATATATATTTGTGTGGAAACAAAACCTCTAATACGCATAGTGTAAAATATTTACTATATGTATATCAGATATAATAAATATGTTTTTTTGTTGTTTTTGTTGAAGTTTTTAGTTCGCATCATAACGGATTTTCCGATTCCTATGAAATTTACTCTAATTCATTAAAGTTTAAAAAAATAATAATTATTAACACAATATTTTTAGTTAAAAATAAAAACATAAGTTTTTGCTATTTTAAATTGTGGCGCCTTAACATGAATAACACAAATGTTATCGTTTGTATATAGAAGTTAAAATGAATACACTCCAAATAAAAACTGAAATGTGAAAATTGGAATGATATCGTATTAGAAATGTAAAATTAAAATGTTTTAGATAAATGATATATACAAAAATTTGTTTTACAAATATTGCAGTACTATGTATAAATAGTATAAAAAACCATAAATATTTTTATAATTCTTGAAAATTGTAAAGTATTCTTTAAAAATTATAATTGTGTTATATAATACAAAAAGTAATTTGGCATCAATATTCCTTAACGTAATTTTTTGGATATCATAAATTCCGATTAAGTTTTTTTTTTATTTTCACTTTATCCGTTTGAACTAAATATATACAATACAATAAACAATAATAATTTATGACAAATAAGTATAAAATATGATGAATTATACATTTTTCATTAAAATTTATTCTTATTGCTATATATATAATAATTAATTAACGCTAATTATTTTTATTAATTTTTTGTTTGTTTCTTGTTTCGTTTGGTTCATAATTTATGATAAAAAAATAAAACAGATTCTGAATAGATTAATTTGTCGCATATACCTAATCGTAATTCTGTCCATTAATAATTAATTACATATATCTATGTTGAGTTGAAAAAAATAATTCATATTTATCTACATATGAATTTAATTAAATTGAAAAGAAAATAATAAAAATGATATCCATTAAATGAATGAATTTAATATACATATGTAGTTGTTTTATTCTAATTAATTGTATTTTAAAAGGTAAATCTGAGAATATGCATTATAAAAAATTAATGTTTAATGTGCTATAAATAGTAAACAAAAGAACATTTTAAGTTGAAAATTGCGATATTTTTTTGTTATTCTGTAAAATATTATATAGTGAAAAATTATATTACAATATTATCATATTATTATACACATTTTTATCTTATAGCATGTACCGAAAGAATCAAATGTATATAAGAAAATTGTTATATTTATATTAAATGTAATTATTCTTATATACATATAATACATATCTTATTTAAGTGGGCTTAAGCGTACATTTATATATATGTGAGTACTGTACATTATATATAGTATTTATAGTTTTGATGTATATTTTATACTATACAGGGTGTCCCCATACAGGCAACGCCATGTCTATCTCGCTTGCGTTTCGAGCTAGCCCGAAAAAACGATTTTGTTGAAGTTCAAGGTAGTATCTGAAAGTTATTTACCATATCTCAGTAACCACTTATCGGAATTCAACAATTATAAGCTTAAAACAAACAATAATAAGCTAAAACATAAACATCGGCGACAACCCGTTTTCATGTTATAGCTGGTCAAACACGAGAAATTTTCACGGTTTTAAACATTTATGTTATTTTGCAAGCCTAGAACTCTAGGACTTTTACATTTATCAGCTGTCGCTTTTTAGGAAAACTTTTTTGATGTTTTATCTTTAATTTGATGTACAAACCTTTAAAATGTGTCAAGTCGTTTTAGAGGTATGGCGAAAATAATATTGAAATGCAAATTTTCCAACAGTTTAAAACACATTTATTACATTGCAAAGTTCAATGTTGGTATACAGATATAACTAAATGTTAATACATCTGGAGTGATGTTTAACGAAATATTACAACAATGGTAATTTTTTCATTTAATTTTAAATTTTTGGAATTTTAATTTTACATTAATAAATATATCCTAATTTTATCTAGACATAAATTGCATTTTTAATGTACTCCAAACCCAAATATCGCTTCTGTTTTATTGGAATATATTTACATATATAACTCTGTGGTGTAAATGTTAAAAATGCCAACCTAAAATTCTAACGAAATTTTGGGGTCGTGGGTTTGAATCCTACTGAATGCATAAAATATGTTTTGTGTTTTCGGTTATTTTTCGAATCTGAATTTTAACACAGAATTGTATATTCCGCTTGCGGTTGGTCGTACGGCTAATTACCGACACCGTAAAATCCACAAATTAAGAAACTAACAACAGAAGGCTGTTGTTGGACGCTAAAACCAGATTGTTGGTTTTATAGCGAAAAATTTATTTTTTATTTTTATTTTATTTACATATATATAATTAATATATTATTTTTCTAGCTAAACGCTACACAGATAAAGAAAACGTTATTATTTTTTGACAAAAATATCAAAGTCATGTGATGCACAATTATATGTCACTAATCTATACGTTATTGGTATAAACAAATACATATTTATGACATATATATATACGCATAAAACAAGAAACAACAAAAACGTTGACGGCTGTATATAATATACTATTTGCTTATATATTTAATCACAAATCATTTCGAATTAAGGTACAATAATTAATTAAGGAACGTTATTGTCATACCGTATCATAACGTTCTTATTATATAATCTATGTAAATATTTGCATTTATATTTATGTAAGAAGAGAAGAAAATATACTATATACAATCGATATAGTAATATATTTTATATATATTTTATATGCTTTAATGTTTGTTATATATTCGCAGGTAACTTTATAAACTCACTTCAAATGCATCTATACATATAGATATAACGAAGGATATATGTGGCACATAAAACTAAACGTACATGCCCGGGGTTGTAAAATATGCAAATGGGATTTTCTAAACTAACAAAAAAAACTATCTATATCTGTATAACGAAACAATATATTATTACTTGTATTTTTCGATTGACATGTTTTTTAAAACACGACATAATTCCATTAAAAACATAAATAACAAAAGTATAGTATTGAATGGCCGCGCACAGACACTCAAATGCAATATTTCAGCAATATGTGAAATTCTTTGAATTGTTTATTTTTTTAATTTGCATTTATAACATTCAATATAATTCACATAATAAAATATTCAGTTTTTATTCAACACTGAAAAAAACGAAATAATTCTTTCAAGAAAATTCTTCTCTTTTTTATTTAAATCGCTTTTTTTTTATTTGTCTTATGTGTGCAGTTTAATTTGATTTTGTATCATACATCCATTTAAATATTTCGTTTTCTTATCTGAATATAAAATGGTACAAACAAAATAAGAGCAGCAAACGAATAAACTTGAAATTTACAATGTCACAGATGTCTCAAATCGACGTTATTTTGTTTCGAAGGGATTTTTGCCATATTTTATCGTTGTTTTTTTATTTTATTATTTTTATTCCTTTTACATACTCGTATATGTATATTTTTTTTAATTAAAATGTAAAACATTGAAATATTTTATTAACTATTGTTCAGAACGGCATTCACCACACCAATATATGGAATATGTATGTGTGATAGAAATAGTCCTATTATTTATGTAAAACAAAAAAAACATTTACAAGAATAACATGATTATTATCCCTCTCAATTTCAAAATACAGCGAAATTTAAATGATATGCTATCGTATTAATAAAATTTCATTTAACATTAAATTTATTATTATTATAAATGTATACCATATATAGTGTTTTATATTGTTATTGTTACATATACCTACAATGGAGTAATATGATAATATACCCAGTATCATATACATACATTCATATATATATATAAATAGATATTATCATGATATGGATTAAATATATATGAGTTTTATCATCATTAAATTAAGTTTATACAATTTTTTTTTGTTATTTGAATGTTCACTGTCATTTTGTTATTCGTGATTCACACTAATTTTAGGGATACAATTCCAGATGGTATATTTGTTGAATTTATTTATTTGTAATTTTTTTTCAACATTACTTGTTAATATTGTTATGTTTATATTTTATTTTTATTATCGTTTTTTTTTATGGTATATTGTGTTTTTTCTCTATATATAATTTTTTAATAATTTTAAACATCATTAAATATATATTATGATAAAAATAACCTCTATATAGAAAATGGTCGTAAATTGTTTAACAATATACAGATGAATATTTATGATATATATAAACAACGTAATTGTGGGGTTTTGTTCCAATATATGGCATGAAATTATTGCCATTTTGATCTGGAATCAAGCAATAAATATCGAAGGCATATGCATATTGTAAAAAAATATTTAGTTTTATGAATGGTATATATATATTTTATTTTATTTGGAAAACCGTTTCAATTTAATATCAAATTGTATTCAATAACACTCTCGATTTCGGTATTCTATTCAATGGTCGGATAAAATATGTTACCATATTATATATTAATTGCCGTCGGATGCTGTTATTTTCTTAACATAAAACATTATATTCAGCATTAAATCAATAGAAATATGGAATTGATAAAATAAATAAATCATTTTGAATTATTATAATACATGTTATTTAAAAAAAAAGAAATTGAACATTCAATTGAATCAATAATGCATTTATGAAATAAAATATCCCGGTTTTTTATTATTTAGCAAATTTTTATTTTCAACAATATGTAATATATATGATTGCTGCACATAAATAAAACAGATAAGAAAGAGAAATGTATATTTAGAAAGTATATATGCTACCAAATTAAGATTAAGATACCTTTTAGTATTTAAATATATCTTCTTTTACAGATTATATTACTATTTTTGCTACTGATGAGTATATTCTTATATTAATATCTATACTATACTATACCATATACTTCCTTTCTTTGTCTCTTCAGCGCAAATGAATATGTGTGACTCTATATAGTATATATGATATAAAATTAAATAAATATTTTATTTTTTTTAATTTAATAATGTATAAATATGAAAACAGGAAAGATGTAAAGAAAAAAAAATCAAAATATAATGGTATACTGTTGATATATACCAAAAGATTTGGATCTTTTATAAAGGAATATTATATATATTTTTAGAATTCCTACACCAGTCATATATATGAATATATACTCTATATAGGTATACAATTATATATATAAACAACATATTTTCTTTGGTGTTATACACAAGTAGTATATGTATTTATATAAATGTTATTAATGATGTCGTTTTTATAATCAGTGTTATACGTTCTATATATATATACACTTAACAACTCTTGGTTATTCTTATTTCTTTTACAAAATTCTTTAATTTTTATAAACTGAAGCGCATATTAATATATATATATATATATATATATATATATATATGTTTTTTGTTGTTGAATTTTATTTATATATTAACTTTTTGTAAATTTTCTTGGACCAAATTAGATACGTTGTATATAGTATACATATATAAATATACAGATATAGATCGGCACACGTACGCCCAGATGTAATATATGTTATATATATATATATATATACTGTGCGCACATATACACAGGTTGAGGTCACAAATCATTTTTGACGATAAATACGCATTTTCCTTATATACATATATTCATCTAATAAATATAGAAATGTTTTTCATAAATATAAATATAAGTTTAAAAATCTTTCACAATGTTTTCTGTTTCGTTGAAATAAGAATTAAAAATAGAATGTGCTACTCGCGTACAATATATGACATGAATATTTAATTATATATATACATAGAAAATATTTCACAAATTTTATTATAAAACAAAACGATAGAATTTTTTATTTAGAGAATATACAATATACATATATGTATATAGTATATTATGTGTTATGGTGTTATGCACATTTGTGTTACCATCAAATTCTAAAATACAAATTAAATCATAAATAGACAAACTTCATTAAAATTGGGAAACTTCGGTGTATGTATTTTGTTCTTTAAAATGATCATTGTTCAACAATATGTTCTAGTAAGCCCTGCCGGTGTACCATTTTGATTTAATTATTTTGTTTTTGATATTCTTATATTATATAGCTAAACTAAATACAAATATTCGTCTATACATTTGATAGTACACATATGAATATCTGCAAATGTGTGTAATAATATATATATATATATATATTAATTATTTATAATATATTTTATTTATAAATGCATAATATTATCTTTTTATATTTTAATATGCATACATAACTTATCATATATAGTAATTAATTAAATTGTACATAATACATATGTGTGAATTAAACAATGGCTTTATTAAATTACATTTACCAATAATATAAAATACACATTTAATATGGTGTTATGATATTCTAACTAAAACTGTTTATATATATAGCAAATATTATAATATATCGACATAATGTACAAAAATATGTTGTATAATCTATATATATTTATATACAATAATCGAGGGTTATAAATTTTAACCTCTGTTTGACTTATTGTTTTATAGATAATTAAAGATAAAATTAATCTATAAACACAATATATGCAGGATATGTAAATTTATATACATGTATAGATATTATAATAAATATCACATTAGCATATACAGTGAACATAAAATATTTATAATCACCAATTTTGGTTAAAGTATATATACGAGGTGTATTCGAACAATTTATAATAGAGAATGTATTTCATTCACCTAAGGGATACGTTCAATGCGATTTTATCCTTAAAATAAAATTACTATAAAATGTCTATAACATATCGTTAATTTAATAAACACCCCCCTCATGACGTGTGTGTTATATAACCTCTTTAAACAATGTTTTAAATTATACATTCGCTTAATAGCATATATACATTTTTTTAATTATAATATTAGGCAAACCACAAGATTGGATTGTGTTATAACAATAAATGTATCTCCTGCATATGTATAAAACATTTACTAAATAGATTAGATCAATAAAAATTGTATTATATTGAAAACTATAGTTAATGAAATTAACTTTTATCTTATATAGAAGAAATTAATTGTATAATGAAATATTCGGTGTACTACTGTTCTGTACTGTATCAGTCTATATGCTAATTGTGAGGTATAATATTTAAACTATATATATACAATATACACACATGTAAGTATTCATTTATAAAATGTGTATTGGAAATATGTAACGTATATGTATAGAATCCGATTAAAATTAAAATATCCATAATATTGATTTTCATTTTATATAAATTTATTCCATAAATTTAACACATCGTACATTTAAATTATATATATTTTATATGTATAATATATCCGTGTAACCACTAATTGTACTTATAGAAGAGATAAATTTAAATTTATATAATTTTTCTGTTTTTGAATATCTAATCATTTGTGTGGCCTATATATACCTATATTTAATAATAAAAACCGTAGTTTATATATAGTATATAGTATTATCTTCATTAAAAATCTAATTTTTCGTTTAAATAAATTATGATATATAGTGGCACAATGAAAAATTATGGCGGAAATTGTATATAAGCATATATGGTAAATAAAGAAGAACTAAAATTCATTATTTAAATACTCTATGTATTTTAAGTTGATTTTTCGATCAATTACACCACAGAACCACATTGTGATGTGAGCGATTGAAAGGAAAAAAAATTATCTGTATATAGAATAACTTGAAATGTATTATAACATATCATATTATTTGACAATATAAAATGTTTCTGATTGTAACTATAGAAAATATAAATCCATTTAACAACAATATTTTAATTATAATTATTGTAATGAATTATAATATTAAAATATTACCAATATTTTTATGTACTAATATGATAAATTATGCATCAACTAATTACATAAAAAATATTATATTTATATATTGAATTATTCATCGAGTTCAGGCATATATATATAAATATATTTATATATATATATATATATATATATATATATATGGATTTGGTTATATATGTAAATAGAGCGTTCATTTGATATAAACCAATTAAATCTATATATATAATTAAATATACATTTTCTATATTTAAAAACAAGTTGTATATAAATTAAAAATAATAATATACATGGGTAGATTTATAAATTTTATAAATATAGAGAACATTTCTTATAATCGTTAAATATATTATAGAATATTTTATACATTTCTAGGTATACATTAATAAACAATTGGTCTTGTTCATGAACTGAACACAGTTCTGTTCACCACCTCAAGTTTTTATTTGGAAAATTCAAAAATATATTTAGCAGTATGCAATTTAAAAAAACGTAACATGTATTATTAAAAAAAATTATATTATGATTACATTAATTGATTAATTGACGTTCGGTACTCAATTAATTATTTTAAAACGTTTTTTTTATATCCAACGTTATCCAACGTTTGTTAGCATTTTAATTAACAACTTTTTGAATAACTTATAAGTACTTATTTTATACGTATATGTAATATATCTTTATATAAGAAAATTGTGACTGTTTAACGTAATAATAATAATCATAATAATACCATATTCATATATACAGGGTGAGTTTTTTAATGTGAGACAATGGAATATCTCAGAAACTACGCGTTTTTAAGAAAAATGTTTCAGACAAAAGTTGTTCAGTGGCTAGGGGGACATAAGATGGTTGTGTGTTTTGACCTTGAGTCAAGGTCACATAGGAGATATGACGTAAAACATACTTTTTTTAAATGGAAACCCCTATTTATCGATACGGATTCTTTTTCTACATCAAAAAATAAGACCATTTTGTATCCGAACATTTTTTGATTAAACCCCAAATTTGGTCGTAAACTTGATTTGAACTTATGTGGTTTTCGTTTGACTTTTATTAAATCTGATCTGACATTTCAGATTTTTACCTTTCAATCGAACATGAAAAAGAGAAATCAAAAAAAAATTCAACAATAAAAGAAATCAAAACAAAAATAAATACTAAACTGACAACTATTATAAATAAAAAGTGTAGGGGTAAAACTTTCATAAAATCGGGATTTCATAAAATTGATCAAGATCAAAAAATACATAGATTTTTTAACCTAATCAAAAATGAAAATTGATCTACAATAGATAAAAAAAAGATTGATATTTTGTGCCAACAGAAAACCACATTAGTAAAAATAAAAATTAATTTAATGATTTTAATTAAATATAAAATTATAATTTGTCATGATGTGTTAATATTTAAAGGAACATGTTATGCATTATTAAATTAACCATTATTGGAATAAATGTTAAGAAGTGGTGACCATTAACTTCCAAACATTTCATTGTTCTTATAATAAAACCATCGATTGAGTGTAATACCGTTTCCGGATCTACTGAAATGCAAGCATTTCTAATGGGCTTCTTCATATTCTCTGGTTTCTCTTCTCTGAGCTTTCTTGGTAAATCTTTGCTCTGAGGTATCCCAATAAAAAAAATCTAAAGCTGTGTCTAACATGATCTCTTCCCATATAGGTTCAAATAATGATATAATTTTAATTTCGGCCTGTTAAAAATAACTTTCGGTTAGTTAATAATAACTTTGACCATTTAACCCAATAACGGTTAATTTAATAATGCATAACATGTTCCTTTAAATGTTAAATATTTAAATGTTAACACATCAGGACATATTATAAATTTATATTTAATTAAAATGATTAAATACATTTTTTTTTTGACTAAATTCAAATCAAGTTTACGACCAAATTTGGGGTTTAATCAAAAAATGTTCGGATACAAAATGGTGTTATTTTTTGATGTAGAATAAGAATCCGTATCGATAAATAGGGGTTTCCATTTAAAAAAAGTATGTTTTACGTCATATCTCCTATGTGACCTTAACTCAAGGTCAAAACACACAACCATCTTATGTCCCCCTAACCACTGAACAACTTTTGTCTGAAACATTTTTCTTAAAAACGCGTAGTTTCCGAGATATTACATTGTCTCACGTTAAAAAACTCACCCTGTAATATATTTATATATTTGTAAAATTAGAAAATATATCGTTTATCATTTCTTTATGTTTATGTGAATTTAATTTTATGTGTAGATGCTATACCCATATAGTCGTATATGTTAATATTTAAGGGAACATATATACGATTTTAATAATAATCGTTATTATTATTATTATTATTGTTTCAAAATTACATTCAATTTTATAAATAGCATAACTTCATATATTATTATATGTTGTATATATATGAGGAACCTATATTAACATTTCAAATTTGACAATCTCTCAATTAGTTATAATATTTAAATATGTCATAAAAACATGCGTTAATCACACTCATTTAAAGCTAAATGTTGGTATATCATCTATATCTATATACATATTTATTATATATATTATAAAATATACAATTTAAATATGGATATATAGTCTATTCGGTACGTATCATTATTTCCATTTGTATGTATAGCTGAAAAAAGTGTACACTGTAAAATGAAAGCGATTTTTTCAAATAATGATTTAAAAAATGCTGATATTAACATAATTCATTTCATACCGCACTCCTAACTCTTAACAAATTAATTGACTTTAATAAAATGATATTCTGTTCTGTTGTTCCTGATTCAAAAAACTAAAACGTAGTTTTTAATATAAGAAATACAGTTTTTTATTTCGTAAGTAATGGAAAAGATTTGGAAACATCGAAAATATAAAAATTAAAAAATATATTACGATATCAAATATAATTTATTGGAATATTGTTATTATATATATATATATGTTTCAACTTTAAAGTTGTATGGCTGTATATAGTTTTTTAAAATCTCTCTTTTTCCGTATATACATGGTAGAACATTTCTACTTTAAGATATGTTTGTCGCTAAAATTTTCAACAGCCTTTTCATGCTATATACTATATATCTATATTATATGTGGATAAATTAAAACGGTTTATAATGATTAGTTAACCAGGATCATGAAAATGTATGTATGTCACGTATATCTAAAAGTCTATATAGATTGTATAATATATACATATATGTAAATAACACTTACATAATATAAATATGTACATAGTGCAAGTATATAAATAAATCCACATATATATAAATGTTGATTTATAAACATAAATGTATATAGGTACATATAACATCTTTATACTTTTAATGCATATAAAATCATAAAAGTATAAAATATATTATATAACTATATATATATATATAATATATATATAATATATATATATATATCAGAATCAGTATGTTTAGTTATTATATATCGAAGATATAAACATATATGAAATGATTAAAATAGATAACAATATTATATATCCGTATTTTATATATAACCATAATTCCATATCCATGTATATATAATAATAATAAAATCTAATAAAATTTATATACGAGATATTATCCGTGACACATATAAACATTACTTAATACTGTATAATTTTATATATTATCCAGCGTACAATTTAAGTTAAAAATGGATAGTTGATATATATAACTAAATATAGATATACTTATATATATAGAGAGAATTGTTATAAGTAATAAAATAAAATGCTTTTATACATTTGACATTCATACACGTTTCCATGTATATACAATTTAATATAAACTTTTACGCAGATACGAATAAATATAATTGAACGAATGAATTATATTATAATAAAAATATATTCCACTAAAAATATATATATATAGATATATATTTTGGTATAGGAAGAATATTTTTTTGTTTCAAAGCTTATAGATAGTTCTAACTTTTGTAATTAAAATTTTCTTACTTCCACGACTTTTACTTTCTTTCAAGCTTTCTTTATGATCGTAAACAATAAGCGAATATATTTTATAATGAGGTGTAGAAATACAATTTTTTTTTTTTTTTTTTATAAATCTAATTCATTTATTTCTTTCTTTTTTTTTTTTTTTTTTTTAAACATTACCTTATTCTATTACATTCACATTATCCTACATACAAAAATAATAACCTAAATACAATACAAAAATACAATTTACAATTATCAAAATCCATGGAACGTATATCTACATATAGACGTTTAATGTCCCGTATATTTTGTTTGTACAAGTAACTCAACTTTATATTTAAATCTAACAAATATGTGGATATATGTAAAAAAAACTGTTTATTTGGAAAATTTTAAAGATACAAAATTTTGTTAAAATGTTTATTTAAATGTTATCCAAAATGTGTATTCGATTTGAATATCCGTTAAATATACCAATTATTTTGAGTCAAAATAATAAAAATGGATCAATGTTTTTGAAATTTGGCGATCATTGAAGCATAACATTTTAATTCCAAATATGTCTTTTTATTTAAATTAATTATTTTCACTTTATGATTTTCTATTTGTATACCTATTTTTATTTTATATTGAAATTTTTTTGATGTCTATATATAAGTTTGGCTCAAATACAAATACAAGAGTTAATATGAAAAACAATTGAATATACATGACATCCAAATATATTATATATATATATTTTATACATAAGTTTGTTTAAATTAAGGGTGCGACTGTGTTAGTTCAATTGATAACGGAAATTAATTTGTATATATAATATTGATATAATTATAACAATTACGAAATTATGAAAGAAAGAAAACAAAATAAAGATGAAAAATAAATTATCTATACCATTTTTAAAATAAATTACAAGTAAACTCTATATGCATACACGTATATAAATCGTTATATGATATGAAATAATTTGTAATAAAAAAAAGGTTTATATAGACTCTTATGTCATATAAATTATGTTCAGGTAAAATATCAAAATAAATTTAAATGAAATAGATACAAAAAAAATTACAAACAAGAACAAGACGTATATCGTTCGTTATGTTATCCAATACACCATAATTTAAAATAAAACATTATATAATATAAACATATATATAGATTAATGTATGTAAGGACATATATAATTAAAATTGTCTCTGGTATATATATTTTAAAAATTATATCCATGCCTATACAAAATTAAATATCTATATGTATATTTATATATGATATAATTTCATCTTCATCACCACCACCATCATCAGTTTTATATTATTATTATTGTCCCTACAGGGGCTCATTAATTTTAATAATTCAAATAACGTCATCCTATACACCAAACAAATATAAATGTTTCAGTATATACAACAAATTTTATATATACGAAAATTATGATTATATATAGTTATATGTATCTACATACATTTATGCTTTACTATATAAACTGTTTGTTTGTCTCATCCTCTATCTATAAAATATGATACAATATATATATTACATATTATACTTGTTTAGTAAAAATTATATTAAAATTAACAATATAAGGTTATCGTTGTTGGTGTGATGTACGACTATATAGATGATGATATATACTCATATGTATATAGTTTATGTTCATAAAAACGCATAGAATATAATCATCGTCGTGCATATATATATTTGAATATATGATAAATGTGTGATGATAATTAATGTTTATGTGTGTAATGAATTTTTTGAATTTTTTGTGTATTTTTTCATTAAAATTAATTGGAAATATTCCACTTTAAACAATGAAATATTTAAAATATAATCATATAATATATATAAAATATATGTATGTACAAGTTAATATACCATGCATGTATATGAACATAAACGCATGACGATTTATAATATTATACGGCAGAATGTATTTATATTATTTATATGTACAATATAGAATGTGTATCAATCATACATATATTGGGTGGCTTTCATTGTCCTAACAGTCAAATAGCCATGAAAATTTAGTTATTACAATTTTGTTTTTATTTACTTCGTTATAAGCTATATTGCATACAATAGATGAGACAGCATAGTATAGGTATAGGTTATAGGGTCTTATATAATAAAACAATTAAACAAATAATTCGATTAATTAAATACATTTTATTGTATATATATACTTACTACTTTTTTGAAAATCTTGTATATTTTCACATCTCGTGAAATCGCAAAATGCTACAATTATAAAATATAACCATATATGATATTGTTTGATACAAGTTCTTATATTATAATATTTTGTAAATTGGTGAAAATCCATTTTTTATTCATTTAAACCAAACTTATTTTAAAACTATTGAATGTTCACACCAACATTGATATACATATTTTTTTATATTTTTTAAATTATTATGATTTTCATTTCATCGAAATAATATTATATATTTATGAATATAGCTATATATGTTTACTACCAGTTAAAGTAATGTCAATGTTATTATATTAAAGTTATTTATATATATAGACAAATATAAACAGCTGTTAACTTAAATTAAATTCTTTCATTTGTGATACAAATTATTTATATATCATATTTTTCAGCATGTGGACGATTTTTTGATGAGAATCTCTTTTAAAGTTTTCCCATATATATATATATATATATACAATACTTAATACATATATAAATAGAATTTGTTTATTAAACCATTTTCATATAAACTTTCGAAGTAAAATAAACAATTTCTTTATTTAAAACAATTTAATTTAATTTGTGTAACAAATATATATATACGAAACAAAACAAAATACTTTTTAAGAAACATATACATTTAAAAATAAAATATTTATGTTGAAAATATACATATAATAACAAAATATAACATTTTCTTACACTTCCCAAAAATATACAAAATAGATATTTAGTTTAAATTAAATTATATTTCTGTATATTTATATGTTATTGATATGTGTCACATAAATTTATCTTTAAATTAAAATTAACCACTGTATATACCACATACAAATATATTTTTTCACATTAAAGTATAATTTCTTTATCTGTATAAACATTTACGTATAATGTATGCATATATAAAACAACAATGATAATATATTTCATTCTCAATTAATTTCAGAATAAGTGACATATTTTTTTGTCTTTTGTCGTTGAAACACTATTACATTTTTAAGAATTAGAATATTCCCTGGAGGTACATTTTCTGTAAAAAAGAATTATTTTTAAAATATACATTTAATTTATATTGTCACTACGCGTAATTATAATATACACTTATTATTATTATTATAACATATTATGTATATCACTTAGGCTTTAATGGAAATATATAAATATATACGTATATATCAGCTATGTTTCAGCATTATATATTTATTATTTAAATTTTATAGAAAATTTTCAATTAATTGTATGCGGTGGCACCATTTGTTATTCATGCATACATGCGTTTTTTTTTTCAACAGAAAAATTTTAGTATTTCATGAAAAACGGCATTTTTTTTTTAAATTTACACTAACATATTTTTTTATATTTATATTTGTCGTATAATATAATATATATGTGTGATATGATTTAAAACTTCATATACCATTCGTTGTTTGCAAAAAAAAAATTTAAAAACTAAAAATACACAAACAATAGATTATTTTTTCTTTTTTCGATTGTATTTTACACAATTGACATATTCAATTTAATAATATTGTTGATTGCATATATCTATATTCATTTTATATGATTCCATCACTATTTTTATCACGGTAAAACCAAACAGCATTTTATTTGGAATGAAAAACATATCTGTAAATGAAGAAAAAAAATAAACAATATATCAATAAAAATGAATATTTATATTTATTTCAAAAAATTTATTGATAAAATATAAATGAGAACACAACATATAAAATGCATATGACAAAATTCAAGCTAAATTATTGTATATGGAATATATATATATATATATGACTTAACTATATATTTAACTTTTCCATATTATTTAATAAATTCATTGATGGGAAGTGTTTAATCCTTGTATGGTTAATATTTTTCTAAATAATTTTATATAACAAGTAAGAATAAAAAATATTTATAGTTCAATCTTTTGTCATTTTATTCAATGTGATAATGATTTACGTTTTTTAAATTAGTTGGACCATATATTAGTTGGACCATACAGTTTCAGATTTCAGATTGATAATAGTCAAATTTTTCAGTTTATTGTTAGATATAGAGATCGACAGAATAAACCGCGAAGAAGTTTCATACCAAATATTAAGAATTATTCGTGAATTATAAACCAGGAAACTTTATATATTCTATTTTTTTAAATATACAAATATTCATATTTAAAATATTTTAAATTTTATGATATATATAAACACATTTATCCCAATTTATGAATTCATATAAAAAAGCTTGGATAAAGTTAACAAAATTTAGTTCTTTATTATTATTATTATTATTATGCTGTATATATATATACCATTGGAAAATATTACAATGCTTTCAGTTTTTCAGAATTTTATTTACACAAAACGTATATATTTTTTTCTATTTAGCCTTACGCTTATCATCTCAATTCCATTCAAATATATAAAATATTTATATACATATGTATAGTTATACATACATATATATATTTATTGGTTTAGTCCACGTATTGATATTTTTTTTAGATTTTTGGTGAATATCTATAATATATATACTGCTCTATATATATATATATATATATATATATATATAAGTATATATAAAAGAACACAATATTATTATTATTATATGGTTGTTTGGAAAAAAAAATAAATAAAATATAATAATATAGCAAAAAATAAAAAAATTACTATACAAAAACCTATAAACTTTAATGAAACTTTCTGTTATTCTGGATACATTATACATACACATATAAATATAAACATATAGAGTTGTATAACAAATATAAAAAAAAATATTTATATTTGAAAAATAAGGTTTATTTTGTGGAAAATAAATATTTCGTATATATATTTTAGTTGAATTTAAAGTTTTCTATACTATATTTTTTGAATAGTTTCATTTTTTATATTTTTTATAATTGGATTTTTTTCTTATTGATATACAAATTTTTTTTTATATGAATTTCATTTATTTCAATTTCAAATATTATATATAAATTAATTTTAAATTGATTTCTTCCGTTTCCTCGATAAATTATTGCAAATTTATATTGGTGTTCTATTTAATTATATTGATAATAATGTAATGTATTTATAAGTTTTTAGAAAACTATTCAAATTATAACAAATATTGATTAATAATTAAAATAAAATTTTTTCTGAATTTATAGAATAACAACAACGAAATACAATTTAATGATTACATCAATTTTAATATTAAAGATCGTCACATAATTAAATGGTACAAAGGACAATTATTATCGATTCGATATTTGCTGCTTTAATTATCATAATATTCCAGTTATTTTATAATAATGAATATAGTTAGCACTTTTAGAAACGTTCATCATTCATTGGCTTTATAGCATCATCAAACTTTGCCAAATAGCATCAACAATATACATTGAAAATGTTCATTAAGACTTTGCTTTGTCTTACAATCAAGAACAAAAAAATGTAAAGACATATATTAAGTATATCTCTATATCAATCAACGAAAACAGAAATGTTGTATATTTTTTTCATGTTGTGCATATTAAAAAACATATATAACGTATATACTGTCTATATCTTTAATTGAAATTATCAATATACATTTTTCTATTATGTTTTACACAAATTTAATGAAAACAATAAAAAACTAATTTAAAACACATGTTTAAATATGTATGTTAAATAAAATCATTCCATATAATCCAAATTTGTTTGAATACATTCATATACGCGAAAATGAAATAATCTTGTATAAAAGCATACCATATAAACAATTAATATTCCTTATCATTTACAAATTATATATACAGAATTATCTTATGTCTTATATTATACATAATTTTCGTATACATATTATGAAATTCGAAATATAATATTAAAACATATACCTTTTTATGTATTTATATACATATATTATTTACATAATCATTTGAAATTTACATAAGTGATGACATGACATTGAATATATATCCCGATACACGCATAGAAAAATTATTTTAAATTAAAATTTTATATAATACCATAATACCATATATTATTCTAATTCTAATGTATATATAGAAATATGTATATGTGTATGCATATATAGAATTACTATATATATATTTGTATCACAGCGGGTGGTGAAAATGTTTTTGAATTAGGAGGGTTGATTATTTTGCCAAATTATTGTCAAGTACGTGTCGAATAATTTATAACATACAATGAGAAATATAAGAATTATTTTTTGAAAAAAATAACCATTCGGAAATCTTTTACATATCGAATGAAAGTATGAAGATCATGAAATTAATTGCAATCGCGGAAAATCTTAACTTATAATATTAAATACATTCTGATTTTTATGTTTTCTTGCGTTTGTGCGAACATTTTGAATAATTAAAATATATATGAATCTTATAAACGTGATCTTATAAACATGATTAAATTTGATTCTAAAAAAATGAAAATTCAGTCAATAGGAAAATCAAAATAAAGCGGATCTCAAAAATATTTATGTTGAAAATCATAATACACAAATGTACTTCAATATATACTTTATGTCCAAGTAAAAATGTGTTATATAATAATAATAATAATTTATTCTATAAAGCTTGTATATATTAAAATTAATACCTTAATACATTATATGAAATATAAAATGAAATGTCATTAAAATAAATATGTCTTGCTTTACTTATTATACAGTACAATTATGTATTTATACTGTATATTATGATAAATTATAAATTGTTGACGATACAAAATACGATAATTATATGTATGTACGCAGTGAAGAAATTTAAAAGTTCATTAATCATATAATGATAATCGATAAAAAGTATATTTATATATAAATATATATTTTTTTAAATACATTATTTTACATAAAGTTTTTGAGTTGGGGGAGATTATACTTTATGATGAACTTCTAATAATGATGTGATATGTATATATATATTAACGCACATTTTAACAATTTTATATTCGATAAGTATTTTCATTTTTTTTAACTTTTTTATTTTGATATAATTAAAATTTTGACTGTTTCAAATAACACTTGGAAATAATTATAATTTGTTTATTCAATAATGGTATATGTCGCTATGTATATTTGTTTTCGATTAGTTTTTGTAAAAATTATAAGATTTATTTATGGTGTTTTATATTTATATGTTTTTTTTCTTCTGAAATATAATAAATAAATACACATTTAAGTATTAGTGATTTATGTAAATCTTTATAGTAATTTTAATTTAATCATTTTCACTGGAGATATTCGTTTTTTTCAAAATAATTTACCAGATATATTTCGATACTACAAATAAAAATGATTTTAAAATACAAATTATACATCGTACAGTTAATATGTGCATCAAATTATTAAAATATTAATCCAATATATAATATCTCCATATATTCACTAGCGCTAAAATAACTCAATTAATTTTTGTTTTTAAACAAATTATATTTGTATATATATATATATGATATATTCAATGTATACAACAATCCATAACCCAATATATATATACATTCCTCGCGTAATTTATGTTTATTTTATATATAGCATATACTCATCAATTCATTGAATTCAAATCTGTATACATAAAATTTATATGTATATGCAATCTATAATATAATGAAAGTATAGTCATGTTGTACAATATTTCTATAATTAAATAAATCATGATTATTCCTATATATATATTATTATATTAAATTCGAAAATAAATACGTGCGCCTTCATCAATCTTTATTATTTTTTATGACTATTTTTGTTATTGCTAATGTAAACACATACTATACTATACATATATATATATAATAATTGAATTACTTTTGGTTTACATTAAAATATAGTGCACATCATCATCCAACATTTTTATAATATGATTTTTAGTGTGTAAACTTCCATGGATAAAAATATATATGCTGGTATAATTTAATGAATAACATTTTACATTATTTATATTATTTTAACAATAAATATTTCAATGTGGTTATAATTGTAGATATATACCAAAAAGATCATGATTTATATTTATCGCTAATCCCAACCCAAAATTTTCATGATTTATTAGTGAATTAACATAAATTCAATTTTTATTATGGATTTTATTGATATATGAACAAACAAATAAATTATTTGATCAATATAGTACTTAAATAATTTAATTTAATAGCTTCTTTTCTACTACGCTTTTTAGTGTAGGCTACACAATTTAAAAATATAAAAGTGTATGAAGTTTTACGATATATTTCTATTGTAGTGTGATATGAAAAGATTACATTTTTACATTTGGTGTATTTTCTCAATATATATAAAAATACTCGCAGCACAAATGCGATAGAGAATATATATTTTTGTATTCGACAGAGACCAAAAATGGATAATATATGAAAATACATATATACAAATACTCAATATTACGAAATTACAAACAAGCAACCTCAAAATCGTATCTACACCATAAATATTCATTGTGTAGAATACCATTATATTTTGTACAACGTTGTGGTGACGGTGTCGTTTTGTTGTAGTAAAAAAGAATAAAAATTCAACACACCATTGTAGCATTCGATGAAAAAAAGAGATATTTGATATTTTTGGTGTATTGTACTCAAAAAAGCGTAGTAGAGAAGAAGCTATAATTATACTTTAAAATCTTATTCAAATAAAATCCATATTCATATTATTGTATAGAAACGAAAAATATAACAATAAATAACTATGTACTATATTAATCTATAATATAAAGCAATTAATTTAATGTTTTTGCCATATTGATACAAATTTTAAAAATCCAATATTTTTTGTATGACATATGATTTTAATTATTAAATGATGAGTTTGTGAAATGATGAATTTTTTTTCCTTTAAAATATTTATTTAATTTTATTTTTTTGATTTCGCATAAATATTATAAAAATATTATGCACTTAAATGGAAGATTTATAATTTTTTTTCTATTTTTATAAATATACACTGCGATGAATGAAAATGTATGGTAAATGTCATTTCATAATTATTTGACATATTTGCAGATAAAATTATATCAAATATATATAAAATATATATATATATATATATATAAGGATATATCCCATGTAAATATATTTTATATACAAAAAATAACAGGAAGCATGATTCAAAATTGCATCCGGATATCTCAAAAATGCAAAGCTAAAATTTTATTAAATACATATCTATCTATATATAATATATGTACATAAAATATAAATGTATATATAAATATAATTTTAATATACCGCATGTACATTTGCTTTGATATTATATATGATAATTTAAAATATTTATATACATCATACATATAAATATACTATTTGGCTATAGGCCATGAAAATTGTGTTCGAGATATTGGATTATAACAATATATATATACATACTGAAATTTTCTATATATAACATTCTATTCTACATTCAATTTTGTTTTTTATTGTATATATATTATATATAAATATATAGATGATAATATTATTTGGATGTAAATATACAGATATAGAGAATTGTAGTGATATACAAATATTTCTAGAGATTCTGGTAACTTTTTTTACAATTCTGACACAAATACAGTATACATTTTCTAAATGTGTTTACAAAAAAATACTATACCATAATTACCGCATATACAGTTAAAAAGAGTTAATTATATTTTCATATTTACATTCATACGTGTATGTATTTGTATATTAGATGTTTCTTGATAAATTCTATGATATCAGAATAGGCACATGTGGAGTATATTGTCAAATGTAACATCATCTATCGAGTGTATATCGTATATAAATATATTTGATTTAAATGCATACACTGAAAATACAGAATACGACATATTTGTGTAATCACATAACTCTACCCTTAGCACTTATGAATCAAGATTCATAAAATACTTATCGCGCATATATTATGAAATTTACATTCCCTATCAATTGACATATAATGTTCAACAAAGCCGATATATATGAAATATGAATACATAACATTATCAATCGGATAATCGGATATTTCCATTTAGATTTTTATTTTAACGATTGATTCAGATATGATAAACCGTGGTTTCTTATCGAAAACATCCTGTATAGTAAGTATATTTCAGTTATATATATTTATTTATATATGTAAAAAGTTTCTGTTTGTAAACATCATAAACACATGGTGGAATGAACATTTTAAGGCGCCAGAACTTTTTTCTTTTCACTAAAATATTTTCATTTATATATATATATACATATATTTTTATACAAAAGAGGGAAACAATATACAAATACACAATGAATATATATGACATTGTTATTATTATTATATATATCTATATATATATATATATATATATACAATTAGAATACTTATATACGCGCCTCGTATATATACTACCATACAACATATATACAGAAAATTGTAAATTTCCAATTCATCGTGTATATTTATTATTTGAAAAATCAGCAGTTTTATTGTACAGATCAAAATCTGTATTTTATTCTATATATATAGTATTTGTATATGTATTATTAAAAAGAAAAAAATTGTGAATAAAATAAATAAATAATAATAATAATAAAACCTATAATAAAAAGTTTTTACTATTGAAATATTATGTGACATAATATTGCAAAAAAAAAGTTGACGCATAATACACATAAATGATTCATTTATTTATTTTTTTTTTTAACTTTTGTCGTACAACATATACCATAATTTTGAAACACCCCATCGACTAAAACAAAACAAGTCAACCCTCATATTGTTATAGAAGAATTATAAGAAAAAATCGTATGTGTTAGATCTGTAATATAAAAAGTATATATATATATAAATATACATACTGTATATATTATAATACATAAATTCCTAATATGTATATGCATATATATCCGAATAGAAGCAATAAAGTCTATTTCATATTATCATATTATATATGCGTATATGTATTAAAGTGGTTAAAATTTATTATTTACCAAACCCCGGATTACTCTATATATACACCATGTATAACCGTCGTATAGTATAACATTTACAGACTTATATTATAATACGCGTATTTATTAATACACGTGAATGTGCAGATTTATATATACATTGTTTTCATATATGGATATATATAAATTTGCATTGTATATATGGTATATATTGTGAATTTCAATTCACTTATTTATACCATATATACGACATTTCTATATTGCAGTAATATTTATATATAGATATATTGAAAGATGTATTTGATGCTGTAATAACAATAAAAGCAAAAACGAAAGTATTAAGGGGAATTCATAAAAAACAATATGAGTATATTAAATTATATTTGTAAAACAGGGTAACGTGTATACGCATACAGATTATAGGATATATGTATATACATACATATATGATAGAACAATTCTATCAAATTAGTAATATATGTTAATTTATGTATGTATATTGATGATAATATTATCGATTTATATAAGAATTGAACACAGTTAGATAATTGAATGCAATTATTAAAAAGTAATCGTTGTATTAAAACAATTTTATTTATTCTTAAGTGTAAATTGATTTAGGTACAATTTGACAAAATTAATTTATTATTCTCTGAAAATGTATTCATTTTTTAAATAGAACTATCACTTCAAATCATGAATTAGAAATTTAGAATGGATAAGATAAGGATATTAGGAATGACGGAAAATTTATGATCAAAATAGTATTCCAAAATCGATGTGATGTGAAAAGTATGATACCTGTTCAAACACATCAAAAGTAATTTGAGTGCGACTACCGGTTACTAAAGAACGGAAACTTGAACTTTGAAATTTCGAATTGTCACCGAAGTACAATAGAGCATGTAGGTGGCGGTAGATAGAACGTAAAATCTGCTTCATACCCTAAGGAAGTGTCTGTATTCGATACGAGGCCACCATCATAGCGTCCCGGAATTTCTATTACCATATAGCCTTTAAAGTTAGTATCACTCTGTGTTATTTTTTTAATAATATTTTTGATTTTTTCTTCATTTGTTTATATTTTGTATACATCTACCTATGCATACATGATATTACCATTCACCAACACTTTTAATATACGTTATTAAACATATTTTTATGTTTTTTAAAGAACGATCATTTATAACAATCATTCGTAAATATATATATAGTATAAATATCATACAACTATGGGTATTATTGTTATTATAGTATATACGCATAAGGGAATATATTCAATAAATATATGAATCACATAAATAAGTAACCACCAGTTTTCGTTGACATGTTGAATTATATAAATTTAGTTCATACGGATTATAATATTGCATTATTATTATATTCTTATTATATTTTTCTGTTTGGTCTGCTTTTATTATTTTGATATAGTGAAATTTATTCACATATGCGATGTTAGCAGGTGGAAATTTCCCTTTTGTAAAGTTGAAAATAAGTTTATTTTTAATATAGAAAAGAATATTTTTCCTCCTTTTTTTTATTTTATTTTATTTAACAAATAAACATATATCGTCGTTCATAAAGAAATAATAAATATATTGATTGTAATATATAGATATATATGGATATATGACGATTTTGTAAGACACAAATTTATTACCCCTATCCTTTTACCATACATTATGCATATATATGTGTATGCTATATGGTTATTATGTATAATAATATACATATTTATATTATATAAATAATCATATATATATTTTTATATATGTTCATTGATTTATTGATATTTTCTTCTTATTCGAAAATGTTTTGTCGCACAGCATAAATAACATCTGGTGAGTATACATTTTTATCGATATTGAAAGTTTGGTTGTTGTTAGCGATACCGTTTAGTTTAGTTTAGTTATACGAGGGATGTGAACTGCAAAAATAAGGTTATCGATTTCATATATACATATTTATATTATATATCTTATACAATATTTATATAAATATATATATATATATATATAAATAAAATAAAGGTATAAGCAGACATTTGACCAATTTTATCTATATTTATGCAGTGACTTGGTTATTTTTTTTATGCAAAAGGTATATATAAATGATATAGTATAAATATATACATTTGCACGCTTTTTTATTTTATTTTATCAAAAGGTATTTTTAAAGGTTGACTATTCTCTGGTTTATTTCGATACATAATATACATGTATTTATATATTTAGAAAATACTGCCAAAAAATAAGAAAAGCGATATATAGAAATATAACAATATAAGTATAGAGATACATTCTATTTGTGTATGAGAAAAGAGGTTTCAAAAAAATTAAACCCATGAATATAATCATATAATATAATATATGTATATGTGATAGATATGTATTATAGTATCATAGTATATACATATGATTGGAAATGCGTCAATATAGATTTGATTACGTTATTATAAAAAGATTGGTTTCTTTTTATGTATACACAATTTCATGTTTATTTTTTACTATTTTTGTTTAGGTTTGGGCCACATATATCATGTATAATTCATAAATGTGTACCCAAATCAAAAAGATTTTTCTTTTAAATCATTGGAAATAAATATATTCATGTAATAATAAATACATATTTTTTATAGATAATGATAGAGCACAACAATATATATAAAAGATAAAGTTTTATTTATCTGCAATGCAGAAATTATATATATATATATATATATATTTATTTATTTTATTTTGTAAGAAAATAAATTGCATCGTGAAATTTTGCATTACTCTGAAATGCAATAATTACGACACAATTTTAAATATTTTATTTGACTTAATTTTTTCTTAAAAATTTAACTTTAAAAAATTTATTATATCTCTTAAAACACAATATATATAGATAAAATCAAAAATTTAACATATTGACACATAAATACAAAATTCTATATAATATGCATTGATTTCAACTAAATTAAACTTTTTATTCCAGTACATAATAATACATATATATGTTAGCACCATACGTAAATATATTAAATTTATATTAATATTCCCACAAAAAATTAGTCAATTATTATTTAAAGGAAAAAAATCCCATTTACAATTCATAACACGTAAATTATATTAAATCTTTAAATTGAATTCAAAACATACACATCACACCACCAAATCTAAAATATATATATTGTTTAGCATTTACCATCAGATATACACTACGCATATACGGGTTTATGTACATAAAATCAAATATTTTATATCGCAGTCAATTTTTCGCATATAAATTTTCATTTCTCGTTATATTTTATTATATTTCATTTTCATTTCCTTTTAAACCATAAAACCATAACCATAGATTAGACCTATTTTATTTTTTATATTCATTATTTTTTATGTTTAACATAACTTTTTAAACAAAGTTATTCACACTTTTCATTTGTATTTTGTTGTATATCTACGCGTATATCAAAGTATATGCAATACACCGGTGTTATTTAAATATATATATATGCGGCTGCAGATGTTACATTTATACATTTGTTTGCATTATTTATATACCTCAATCTATATACAAAACAACTTAATATTACGAATACCTTGGATGTAAAATAACAAAAAATAAAAGTAAATATATGGAAAGAGAAAAAAGTTTAAATCAAAAGAAAAGTTACATACTTTAATTTTATTCATCATCAAAACAATAGGAAAATGGTGTAAATAGGAAAATATATATCTGTCTGTTTATATATACATATATATAAGATATATATTATAAATTTATAATGGTCTTTGAAAACCTGAAACTCAGGGATGTGTGTCGTATCCTGTGTTTTTCTAACGTCAAATATAATAGCACACAATTATCTATACTTAATTAATAAATAGATTTGAATCTTATTAAAATATTAAAATTATTTTCGAAATTAAAGAAAAATATAAACGCACAGTTTTTAGAAAATATTTGAATGAAATTTTAATATAGATTATCTGTTAAGCGGTTTAATTTTCTAATGAGGAAGCTAAGTTTAAATTTGTTAACAAAAGAAGGTGGAAAAATCTTTAGAAGTTTTAAAAAAAACCCTTTCATAACTTAAAGTTCACAAGATTTGATTTTCCCTCAAATTTCATTAATATAATTGTAAATTATTGAGATATGAAAACCCTCATAAAAAAACAAATATGGTAAAGGTAAACAAACGTTTTTTTTATTTACGCTTAAACCATGAATTTTATTTACGCTTAAACCATGTCATTTACAAAATCTGGTATATTTGGCATTGCTTTTTTTATATATACACATATATATAATATATAATATATAAATAAGAATATATATACACAAATATAAAGCATTAAATAAGTAAAAGTTAAAATAAAAATAAAAGTATATATAGAATAAAAAATGTAATGTATGAGGTTTTTCTTTTAAAATTATTTTTGTTTCTTTTCTATGCGTTTTTGTTTTAAATTTATTTTCAAATTTAAAAAATACTGTAAACAATTTTTTTTTAAATTGTAATTTATATGGGTAAATTTTATCACATATAATTGTCCATTTTAATAATCGGCTATGGACGACTGAATCGGGTTATGTAATGTAAAACTGATAATACAAATTTTACCATTTTTATATTAACAAAATGAGATTTATTTAAATTGTTGATTTTATTGATAAGAAATAATGAATGAAACAGATGTTAAAATAAAAAAAATGAATAAAACCCATTAAAAAAATAAATAAAAGTAAAAATAATAAATGTTGTATTTCGTCGAATTCCTCGAATTAACCAGAATATACGAAGGTGTTTACGGAAACTATTTCAAAGTTTAAAGCCATATATATACACTATTTCAACATATATAAGTTATGTTCATTTGAATTTTTTATAAATACATTTTATATTCACATAATTACAATAATACGTAACTATAAATAAAAACACTCCTATTTAATTAAATTGGAATTACAATTTATTTACAGAAAAAACAAGAATTTAAAGTACATTAATGGATGGATGATCTGTATGTATGAGCATCTGTTTGGTAAAATTCTTATATATGATTGATATTATCACTAATATAATATATATATATATACATTACAATGTGTATAAATATACAATTTTGTGTAATTTATTTTCGTCATAAAGCAAATTTCGACGACAATCTATTTTAAGACAATTTTTATACACATATATATTTTGAATTTTGTGTTCGTTGTGATGTTGAAACATGTGAATATCTTATAAACCGCAGAGAAAAATTCATTTAAAACAAAAAACTATATGCGAATGAGAACGAAAAGAAAAGTAGAAAACAAAAAATTAAAAGAAAATAAAATGAAAAACATATAAATAAATAAAGAAAATCTATCATATACTGTATATAATATAGAATAGATGCATATATATTTGAAAATATACACACACAAATCGATGTCTATAATTTCTGGGGAAATGAAACATTTATCTTTTTAAATTTAATTTTCCTTTTTATTTTTCATTTTATTTTATATATTTTTCTTTTATTTTTTAATAGTTGTATATATTAAAAATTTTCATTTTTCTTTCGTTTTCCATTTAAAAAATAAATGTAATAAATTTGATAAGTTAAAGTATGATTGATGATTATTTTTTTCACATTTTTCTTTCTACCTATATATATTTATATACGTATAAATGTGTATCTTTCTTTAACTGATAAATAACAAAATTGTAATGTCTAATATATACAGCATCAGTTAAATTTATTATTTATGTGTTTTGAATTTTAAGGATATAAAATAGATTGAGATCAATATAATAAAATTATTAATACTTAATATAGCATAATTGAACAAAAAAATGAAAAAAAAGAAATACAGTTTTAATATTATATTATAAATATTTGAAATGGATAATTCTGAATTTTAACAGCAAAAATAAAAAATATGGAAAATGTTATGATAAATATTTTTTCAAAATTATTATTCACAAGATCACCGGGGCAATAAAATTGTGCTTTGTAATGCAATTTAATTTTTTTTCTATTTTTGCAATTTCATTGTAGAGTTCATTTAATGCAACTTAAGCATATTATGTACATATATATACTTTTCAAAATGATAATATATGTATATATATATATATATATATAGATATATATATTTATATTGTTCATTTCTTTTGTTTTTCAACAAATTCCTATTTTTCTATATCATATTTTTTTTTGCACAGAAAATACATTGGAGAAATAAATACATATTGTATATATGTAAACGTTCAATTCTATATATATATATATATCGTTTCTTTATAGCTATAGATGGATAAAATATTTAAGCCGATTTTATAAGAAAACAAACGAAATTTATCTTAATTTTTCTTTTTATATATTTTTATTGTTTGTATATTGTATATTCTATTTCATTGCATATATACGTATTATATATCTATATATTCTATATATGCATACATATATTTATTTTCCACATTTTTTCTTTATCTTTATATTTAGTTATTTGAAAGTTTATTTATTAAATAAATACCATCTAACAAAAAATGCTATAAATACTTCTTATATTTGTACTTCTATAGTAGCACCACCGTGCTGTATAAATATACACAATACACATACAGTATATAGTTTTATTTTGATGATTTATTTTTTTTCATTCGTATTACAACCATATATGGTATAGAATATACAGTTTTTCATGGTCACAATGAACCATTTGGTAACCAAATGGAATTACCAAAAAATGACGTTAAGAATCTTATTGACATAAGACCTAAATTTGTTGAGTTTTGAAAATCGAACTATAAATTAATTAAAAATATTTTAAAATAAAGAACAAGCAAAAGTCTTACTAAATTTAATTTGAAAATACTTCATTTAATTATACAATTAATTAAATGTATATGTCTGTTTGATAAATTCTTAGAAAATCATATCGAAACATTTTGTATTTTATTTATCTTAAGTACAGGTTATTGTACAGGTTAAGTACAGGTTATTGTAAATTAAAAATATTTAAAATAAACATTCAAATATAAATAAATGCAAAACAAAAAAGAAAAGATATGACCTCTTTATCGACATTGTAAATGTTTATCAACATGTTTATCAAATTATCTGATTCTTTAACAAATTCTATTTGTTAAAGTACAAAATATTATATATACCCTAAAGATACCCTTTCACTGAAATTGTATTAAAAAAATTATATTATATACAAAAAATATATATAGTATTTTATTTGTTGGTCAATAAGGCGCGTATATACAATGAAATAATTTTTATCATGGAATTATAGAAAACCTAATGGTATATAATAAAAAAATGGCATATAACCACTCACTCCTTTTTTTGAAATAAAAATATACTATATATTATTATTTGTAATTGATAAAAAATTCCCATTATTTAGTATTTAATCATTTAAATTAATTAAAACAGACAATTCAAAAGATGATTTAATAATGTTTGCATAATATACATTATATTTTAAATTAAAATACATCAAATGGTATTTTTAAATCAAATTGTATATTTAAAATTTATAAATAAATTTTTGGTAAAAATGAGTAAGCGCATTAGAAGAATACATTCATTAAGTGAATTAACTTTTTAAAACCATCTACAAGTTTAATTCATCCTTTTAATTTATCTGTTCACCATATTCGCAAAATATCCATTCATTATTGTCATGTCATTCAGAAATATCCTATTTCCTATATACATCTATATACACGTGAAAATAGAACAAAAATAAATCAAAATAATAAATATTTATATGTATTTGTATATATTTTATCGTTCACTTTAAGTAATGCTTTTTATGAAATGCCGACGGCAGACGACGGCAAATGTCAAATTAAAAATACATGCATTTCAATGTAGGTGCTTTTTATGAATATTGGACGGCGGACATGTCGATGGCTGACGGCGGACATTGATATTTTTTCTTCTATTGCCGTCGGCTGACCGTCGTCCAAACTTCATTTTTCATTTTATTTACATTTTATTTAATTTTTATGATTTAATTTCATAATAATAAAATATCCAGTTAATTTACAAACTAATAAAAAATGGAATTATTTAACAGCAATTGGTATGTATTATTAAATTTCGGTTTTTTTATCCAGGCAAAATAAATTTCAGAAAAAGCACATTTTTTTTATATATCACATATATCACATATGTATTCGTAGAAATATATTCATAGAAATCGAGGCTTTATAGAAATATACGCAATACATGAACTCTAAAAAACATACAATTTTTCATAAATTAATGTGACAAAAAATACATCAAATAATCAAATTCATATGACCCATATTCCTTATATCCCGATATGCACGGAAACATAAATGTACTATTCCATTATATATTATAATATAGATTTTATTTTTAAATGAAAAGGTTGATAAATAAATTCATTCAACGTTGCTCTCTTATATAGTTCATAAATTATTCCAAAGAAATGACCTGATGAATAATTTTTTTGTATTTACCACAGGGAAAATAAAATGATAAAAAATAATAAATAATAAAACCGAATACAACGAATTAAATGGAATATATCCATAGTTATTTTTGTATACGTAACATATATAACATATATATATATATTTTCTTTACATATATAAAATTGATAATAATCTGTGAATTTACTTTTGTAGAAGGACCATATAGATTGAAAGAAAAATGTAATAGAAAACGTATTTCAATACATAAAGTACATATAACTATTTATGTAATAAAATTGAAATAATTTTTATCATAAATACTAAGGAAATTGATCTTAAATTTGAAATTATTAAATATTACATTTACGAATGTAAATATCTATATAAGACGATAAAACGTATATAGGAATAAATAGCTATATATCAAGTATAATATCAAATGTTTTGTTAAATAGGGTGAAATAAAAAGGAAAACTTATTAATCGATGTACTCGATTATCGAATCGATTAATAATCGATATATCCTAGATTTCTTAGTATGAACTTAAATTATATTTAATTCAAAATTATGATTGTCAATATTGGTGATCTGCAATTTAGATATGAAATTTTATCAAAAACTCAGAATTTTTATACAATGGATTTTAAAAATATCTGTATCTCTCTAGAGAGTGTATTTTACCTATAACAGTTATTTAAATATGAATCCGATAGCATCGGACAATTAATATTACAATTTCTATTGAATATTGTTTTGGATAAAATTTATGGATTTTTTTTTTTTTTTTCAAAAAAAATAAATATATTTTCACATTACTTATTCTTTTGTAAATATATTTCTACTCATTCTTATATACGTTTTATTATTGTGCTCAATATGTTATGTTAAATGCGTAAATTATTACAAGTATATTTTATGAATACGTTCACATATTATGACAATAATTTCATTTATTTCAAATATTTATGGATGTTTGTTTTTATATTTATTTTAAAAAAAATCATATTCCATAAAATTTAACAATACATTTTTATCTTTATATTTTGATCTAAAATCCCTTATTTTAACATCTATATTAAGCGAATAATATAATATATATCCGATTATATGTGTATGTACAATTGCACATACGTATCTATATTGACGTTTTAGAGAAATTTATGGTTTTATCATTGTATAAATATCTCGATTGTTAACGATTTAGGTAAGGTAATAAATATACATATGTAAATCTTCATTTTAACGGTATTTGTATTTATAAATTGTATTTTGAAATTTAGTAAATTTACTTTATTGTTATATAAATTTAGTAAATTTTGTTTCATTATTTTTAAAATTTAAAACTTTATGAGTAGCATTCGAATTTGAACGCGATAAATAAATATCATCAAATAATATTCTAAATAAAATGAAAGTGTGGAAATATATAAGTATAAAACTGAACTGGATGAATTTTACAATAATAAAAATAAAATTTAACCCCATTTTATATGTACCAATTTTAGGATCGTTTTATTTACAAATTTTACATATAACCCTATTGTTTGAGATAGGAATTACAATTTTCATCAATGCTTTATATTCAAATTAATTATACAATTATAAGAAATATTTTAGAATTTATAAAATATATTCTATAATATTTTAATGCGCATATTTAATGAATTAATAAAGTAATTACATTATTTATAATATTATTTTTCGATATAAAAAAGCTTCTCAATTTTATACATTTAAAATGAATTTGTTTTTAGGCAAACATTTTCATTTTAAACTGGTATATAATACATTTTATATAAATTTAAAGAAAATTTATTATGTACACATAGAAAACTTTTAATTAAAAATTTTACGTAAAATTGTATTTCGGAAAAAAATCATAACATTATTATAATAAATAATGCAAACAAAGAACAGATTAAACTCTTCATATAGGCATATAGGGTTATCAGTCGGTAAACCATTGTATACATAAGCAATATACGTAAAATCCAAACAATATAATATGTTTAGAACGCACATTAATATAGGGATATAGTTTTATTATATACACAGGTATTAAGATTTTTGGTTAAAATTAGTTTTTGTTGTATAATCTCTTGAGAAACAAAAATGTTATAGTATTTATTTTAAGTAAATTTTGTTTTATACCAAAATATACTTTAGGGCTATACCTATATAACAAATCTATTCATTTGTTCGACGTAATTTTTTTTAATATAGTTTTTCATAATTTTGATGAGTTATATGAAACTGATAAAAAACAAATACGCAATTTGAAATCTGCCTATACATTAAAATCATAATTTAATAAAATAATTTTAAGTCGGTTTTCTGTATCAGTGATTTTATTACTTTCTTATGTTTTTGATAAATATAAATTGTGTGTTATATATATTATATTTTATATATATATATTCATAAATATTTTTGGTGATTTTCTATATTTGGATATAATAAGGCATCGCCGATATTCGATACATATAGAAAATGCCCATAAATATTAATAGCAAGTTATCGCGAACCGGGTTTACCTTCGATTTTTGTAATATGTGTGGATTAAATTTAAATTTTAAATGCAGTACAAATTTAAAAGCACATTTACAATTGTCCAAGATTTAGTGAAACAAACATTTTTAATGAAACCACCTAAAGTGCAACTTGGACAATTGTTTGAAAACATATGAGTTATTTTTTCTTACTGCTTTTCAGTTTAAGTTTTTTTTTCTCATATGTTTGCTTTTAATTTCAAAATTTCATAAATTAATCCACATTTAATTAAAGTGTGACCACCCAAAATCACCTAAGTGCATTCAACGCATCATAGGTTCATCACCAGATTAAGTGATTTCGTTACGGGCTCACGGCAATAGAATTCCGAGGTTTCACGGGCGCTAAACAGATTCTGCTGTAGGAACGAACCAAAAAAATATTAACATTGTATAATTAGAATTAATGTCGTATTAATAATAACTAAACTATTATATATACAATTTGTTTTTGGTTATAATAAAAAAATAAATAATACAAAACGAATTCAAATAAATTATTTCCATACTATTTTATGAAAATATTATCACCATAAAATATTATAATGATTTTATATATAATCATCATCCTCTCTATCATCATGCATTTATATATATTTATTTAAATAAAAAAAAACATAAATGGATATATTCGTTCCCCAATATATATTTACATATAAATCGATACTTCTATTTTATTCAGCATATAAATGGGTATGTGTATAATATAATAAATACAAATACGTTATAAATTAAATATTATAATATTATTATATTAATATATATATATATATTCTGAATTCATTTATTTATACAATTTTCGTAATAAATATTTGGTGAAATGATTTTTCATATATGTTATATTATGGTACCGGTATATCGAAGTACAATCAATATAATACAAAATAATTTACGATATGATATATAATAATGCATTTTCAAAAATGAATGGAAATATTTTATTTTTATATTTTGTGTTATATAACAAATAATAACAAAAATTCTGTAAGGGTCAGTTATATTAACAGCAGGATATAACAAGTATTATATAAATTTGAGTTTTTATTGCTATATATATAATATAATAGTCATTATATATCCAATTAATCATCATACCTATCTGAGTAGGTATATTCGATATTGTATATATAGTATATATAGCAATATTGTATTTATTATAAACATTTATATAGGCCTCACCTATTTTTATTTATTTTTTTAATTTGTTGTATTAGGTCAGTCAAATATATATAATATATAAATCATTATACAACTAGATGTGTTTATTATATCAATTAGGATATTTATATTTCAATAGAATATATGTTATAAAAGAACGTATTTACTTACATTGCCATTGATCTGCGGTGTGCATAGATATAAATGTGAAAATAACATATTTCAATATCATATGGCATTTAATATGTATTATATATTCACCGCAATAAATGGGTTAGTGAACTTTTTTTATTTTATAAATATTTTCTTTTATCTATTAACCTCTCGTTATAACATATAATACAATTGTTAATAAAATAGCAGTAACGGATGAAATACACTAATATAAATATTATTATGTTTTTCTTTCCCATTTTAACATTATTTTATATGTGCCCCTTAATATTATTTATATGAATTGATCAAATTATTCCTAAATAGATATATTCATCAACATTAAGATCAATGTATATAAGGAGTTTCGAATACAGATCAAAAAAATGTCCACATATTTGTGAAACTAATTAAATTAAACAATTTTAATTTTAAGTGAATTAAAATATAGTTCACAAGCAGGCTTTAATATGCAAATGTAATAATACATCGCTGGTATGAATAACTATAAATGGGATAAAAGAACGGTTTATTGAAATTTTATCTTTTTAATTTGCTAAAAAACAAATGAAGGAATTAGAATATATGAACAAGGATATATATATAGTATATAGTAGAGATATATATATAAATAAAATGAAAAAATTTCAAAACATTATATCATTATATATGTATTTTATTTATTTACTTTATCACATTTTCAATGCAATAAAATTAATTTCATTTCTGAATACATATATAACATATATAATCTACCTATATTTATATTATACGTATTTATATAGATTAGTACCTGCTGTATTAAAAAGTTATAGAATTTGAAAAAATATATATATATATTTTTTATATTATTATGTAATAGAAACATAAATATATTCATATTTATAAAAATGTATATATATGTTGCTATATATTTTCGCATATAATGAATTGCATAAGTCTGTAGCTTATGACTTTTTTCCTTTATATATGAAAAGTCATATAAATATTTTTTATATGTAGAACTTATTGTATAGATATACTTAATACATAATGTGTACGTACCATAATATGACTATATGGGATTTGTACCAATATTTATATAGGTATATATTTATGTATTTGAAGTGTATAAGCGCGATGTAACTTTTCAGAGTTGAATATAAACATATAAACCAGCTCATTCATATATATATATATATATATATATGCCTACCTTACATTACATTTATATCGTGAAGGATAATTCTATACTTGTATAAAATAACTTTTTATTTTTTATATATACCATATATATAACTTTTTGTGTCTCACATATTTTGGAAGTGTTTTCGTGTTATAATATTTTATTTTATTATCATTATTCCTTTATCCTATTTATTTATGTATTGTATAATAAATGTATATATATATATATATATATATAGAATATATAATACAGGAAAAGAATAGATGAGTATGCATTTGTTAACGTCACAACAGATTTCTATATATAAATGTACGGTAGCTTGCGACAAATACAAAAAAAAATTATTAAATAATGATAATAGATATTATTTTCTGAATGTGTGTACATATGAATGTGCTGATTATATATAATGTTCAACAGTCCTTATCATATTCATTTTCACGATGCTTTTTGATATTGTTTCTATTATTTTCATTGTATATATATTGATCATATTTATAATTTTTTCTACGAGTTTGTATCTCCTGTTCCATATTATATACTATTCCATTATTTTATCATGTATACAAATATAGTATGTATATATTATTCATCTTTTATCCATTGAAATATTTGCAATATCATTTAGTTGATATTAATAATAAAGCCAAAGATTTAATGAAGTGTATATATTCCATTTCGCATATACCATATATATTTTTAATGAAACTCAATATCACGAGTAATCTTTTTCAATTTTTATTTTATTTTTTTATTATTATACGGACAATTTTCACCCTCTCTTTTAATCTCTATTATACATTTAATTAATAAAATAATGTCCTTTATTTGTATATATCTGTATATAATAAAAAAAAATAAAATAAATTACTTATGTTATATATCTAAAAAGGGAAAAATAAAGTATAATAATCAAAATCATTTTATACAAAAAATAAAGTATCATATGATGAAAATTTTTAATTATTCTTTATTTTTCCAAATACTTTTTGTACCTATAGAAATATATTATGTATATATTTACCGAATTGTATATGTTAGGTCCATCGCATGTAAATTGATATTATTTTAAGAAGCATAAATGACATTTTCTTAAATACCAAAAAAAAAAAATGAACATGGAAAAATGGTTAAATTTAGGATATGGTAACCATTTTTTTTGTGTTTTAAGTGTTGACATTTTTTCCGTTTATCTTAACCTATGATTTGACAATACGATGATATTACACTACAACGGTGTAATAATGAAATTTTGATATTAACTGATGTCATATATTTAAAAATATTTATAAATCATGCATTATGGCTTTCCTTATCGATCGAACGAATCTCAAACATTTTTATTTAAACACAAAAATCGATATAATTCATTTTGTAATTTCCAATAATAATATTTATATGTGAATAAAAGGTAAATATAAATATCTGTAAAAATTAGAGTTAAAATCAATATATTTCTAACAATAATAATAATAATAATAATAATAATAGTAACAATAATATATTTCATTTAATGCAATTCCGCAAAATTTTATATATGAATTATTTTATAATTAGTGTTTGAACATAACATTAATGTATACATAAGCCGTATTAATTGAAAAAGAGTATCTATATAATATATATATTGTACGTAGGTATATATGCAATATCTGTATTCAAAATTTTGAAAGTGTTCGCATATCATATAATATATAATTTAATTTACAAAATTAAATTGAAATGAATTTTCTATGTTTGTGTCTATGCATTTATACAGTATAAGTATACATATAAAATGAACATATAAAAAAAAGGAAATTATAGAAAATAAAAAACAAATTAATTTTCCTGTAAATAAGGCAAAAAATATAAAAGAATTATGTTATTTGAAATGTTTTAATGGATTAAATATATATTTCTGCATGGTATATATAGATATATTTATGCTTCTTGCATTTTGAATGCGAATGGTATAGAAATACGAAATGTTATATTAATTTTTCAATTTTCTGTTATATGTATAGAACACAAATTAACTTTGCTTTCTATTCAAGTATAGTATAGATAGAAGGTTTTTTTAGTATATAATAATAATAATATTAATATAATATAAAATAAGATTCGTATATTCGTATAGTGAAAAATATAAAATATTTACATAACTATATCAATATATTTATATAACTACACAAACAAAAAATGTAAATGATTTGAATATAGAATGTTTGAGATACTATGCGATCGCTATATATTTGTAACAAACGGGATATAAATTTATGAAATAAAATATATATAAAAATACAGATTAAAACACTCAATCATATAATTGTTTATTCTAGAAATTTTTTGTTGATCGATCAATTATTTTCTATAATTTTTTTAAAGACCATTTATTTATATTAAAAATGTTTAATGAAAATTTCTCATATATATTTTGATTTTAAGATTTTCCAGTATTAAATTCTTCAACTAGTCAAAATTATAACTATTATTATCATTATGTTTTACATGAACATATAAACTTTTAAATAGAATTTCTTTAAGTCATTGTAAATTTATTAGTTTAAATAAGTAATATTTATAGGATAATTAACATTTTTAGTATACATTTCTCATATTGATTATTATTATAATCATCTTTATTATTAAAAACTTTTGCGGTATATATTAAATATTTTATATAACTATATATAAATAAACACATATGTATATGGTAATCATAAAAGTACTTCCGGCAAATTCATATAAATTCATTCAATGACGAGAAAAAAATTTATGAAAGTATGCAATTTTATTTTATTTAAATAGTCAAAAAAACCTCTTTTACTATATAAATAATATTTTAATAACTATATATATATTTGCATTTATTTATTCGTAAAAATGTTTATATTTTCGTTTGAATTTCATTTTGATTTTGATTATATTTCATCAGGTAATTGATTTAGTTTTAAAATTGGGGCTATCATATATATTTGGTATAATTTTATATATATACCCATATATTTTGATTTCTCTTAAACGTGTGACTTATCGTTCATATAAATATATTATTTTTATATATATTTATATAACAATTAAACAAAATACATTTATTCCTTCCTCAAATTCATTTGACATATTCCTTCCGATTAAAGCTGTATAAAATTACTTATACCAATATTTTTGTAATTTAATACTTTGAATTTTAATTCGATATTTTCAACAGTAATTTAATTTCATAGTACATATGACAATTTAAAAACAATATAAATTAACATTTATGTTATATTCTTGATCATATTAAAATTAAATTTCTAAAATATTAACATCAACATGTTGTATAATAATAATAAAATATATTATATAGGTATCTATATATTTTCTAAATATATTATATACATTTTGAAATTTAATATATTTTTATCATGATCAATCTCAATATAAATTTAATATCTTAAATACAAATAAAAAAATGTGTTGAAATGCTTAAATTTGATATTCATATTATATATGATAATATGAATATATATAACACACATATATATTTCTACGTCTCATATATTTTAAGGATATTACTCAGAATATAAAGCGATATACAAATATTATGACATAAGATTGCAATGTATATAGAGAACAATAAATAACTTATTGAACATTATTACGTGATTATTGTAAAACGTTTATATGCATCTAATTTCCGTTTAAACTTTATTATAGAATTCATGTTAAGAATTAATTGTCAGTCGTTATATATAAATTATGAATCATATATGCATATATATTATGTTTTGTGTTTTATATATACGAACATTTATAAACTTTGATGTTATACACAATTTGTTGAATAAAATAATAAAATATTGAAATAACAATAATTGAATATATATATATACAACTTTTAATTTTATAGATATGCATACATAAATATATAATAAAATATAACTCATATGTATATATGAGAGTGTATTAAATTACATTGAAAATAATTTGCCTAAATTATATATTGTCAAGCTTAATATGTTTCTAATATAAGTGAATATTTTAATAATTGTGTACATATTTAATTGGTGTATAACTTTTGACTACACAACATTACATGTCAAAAATGTTATTATATACTAAAGACTTATATGAATAAGTATACATATATACTTATAATGGATTTGTAATCAAAATACACAATATTTATCTGTTTGGTTTAGTATAACCCAGAAAAAAAATATTAAATTATATTTAAAATTAGAAAAATAATTATGACTTTATTCTGACATAATCAACTCACTGTATAATCTTTGGAGCAAAAAATAGCTATCTGTATTATGTTGTATATATATAATCATTATACACATTACTATGTATGCACATTTTAAACTACTGTAATAATAAATTATAACGAAATATTATAAACAAGAAATTTATTTACTTATATAAAGTAATAAATTTTTTTTATATATTTAGTATATACAATAATAATCTTACATCGTTTTTTTTATCATAAATAATGATATAGAAAATAATCATCATCAATATAATTTTAAAGTATATGACGCCATAAACAGATTTATTATAGTTATAATATCTATATATATATATATGTAATATCATTATTTTAGATACAAAAAAAAATAATACGGATAACTATTATATGCGTAGAAAAACAAAAAATTATAAACTATATATAAATGAAGATTAATAAACAGATGCCGACGTCGTCTAATTCGATCATATATATATATATATATATATATGTATAGTAATATAGTGTATTTTGATTACAAATCCATTATAAGTATATATGTATACTTATTCATATAAGTCTTTTTATATATATATATATAAGTCTTTATATATATATATATATATATATATATAGGATTATATTCATCTTATAAAAACATCATATATTTTTATGATTTAGTGGATACATATATTAAAATTCATTATATTTACAAATATATATATTATATATAATTTTATGTATGTTTAAATTAAATCTTAAATATTGTGAAGGTTTCATTTCACATTTATACAATCAATTTATTCATAATGTTTATTAATGATTTTTTTATTCGACAAATTTGCAGAATGTACTGAAAAGTATTATTGAAGTGGAATTTAATTGAAACTAGGTATTAATGTTTTATATTTATATATATTTATATTTTTTTTCAATTTAAATACATTTTATTCGATACTTTTGATAATTCACCATTTGTATTATTTCAAATTGATCAAAAAAAATTAAAATTAAGGAAGCATATATATAAATCTTTAAATAATTTTTTTTTTATGAATTATTTCATTCATAAAGTTTTTCTCATTGTGTTTTTTAATTTTCTTTATCTTTATACAACAATAGTATTTTATAACGATTTATTTTGTTTTTCATATATATATTGAATGGAAATTAAAAAGTTTCTTATTATTCAATATACACAAAAATTTAACCAATAATCTCAATTGTTAAATTGTAAAGACCCAATTCATACATATTATGTATAGATAATGAGTAAATTCGGAAATTAAAAATAAAAAAATTTGTATAATGCAATGATTGAGAAAAGAGGTTGTATGGATAATCACTACGTTTTTTTAAATCTTAAAGTAACATGCCACAAATTTATCAGACTTTACCATTCATTAACAATATATCATTATTTCATGACTTGAAAAATAAATGTATATGTATGTTGTATATATATATATATATTATAGATACATCGCATATATTATAAAATGGATTGGAATATTTTTATATAAAAGGAATTGGTGATCCTGGCAAAAAAAACTATTATATATATACATAATACATATAAATATATGTTACATTATATATTTTAAATTTTTTACTCAAATAGTGAAAAAATCTATAAGGAAATAAAACAAAATGTAATATATAAATTTTATATATACATTTTAGTAAAAAAAATATTAGATTCGCAGAATATTATTTAGATGGTACTTTACCTCTTGAAATTATGCATCATCTTATAATTTTGATTCATATTTTGAAGCATCTATAAAAATATTTTTTCAATATCTAAATAACATGGGAATTTTTTAATAATTTGAATTGAATTTTGAGGCATATTAAAATTAAATTGACATTGATTCAAGTTATACACAAAAAGCAAATGCTATTCTTTTACAATATATACTCTGCATATATGGTATAAATATCTCTTCAGGGTAATTACATGAATTGTTTTTAATGGTTAAATTCCATTGTTCAATATAGTTCTTATTTCATTCAATTATCATGTTTATACCAATGGTTGGTAAATTTAAATAATCAGAAATTCATTTATGTATTTAAAAGCAAAATAAACGCAGAAATAAATGATATGTTTTTAATGGTTTTTTTTACAAAATCAATAAATTCTTTTCAATATACATACAATCATTTGCAGTTAAGTTTTGCAAAATATGTAATTAATACCATATTGCTATATGAAAATTTTACATATAAATAAAGTGGTATATATATACAAATATACTGTACAATGTACACATGCATCAACACAAGAGAAACCTTATCAATACAAAAATATATTATATACTTTATAATACAAAATTGCATACATGTATAGGGAAAAATAACGATATAGGATTAGTTTATTTTATATAATATCATGACAACATTTTTATTGAACAACGCATTTTGATGTTAGAAATGATGGTTTCGTAATTCATACAATATTTTATTTCATTTTTAATTAATATTTGAAACTTGTTATACGTGGATATAATGTTAATATATTATATATGTGTAAAGGAATATTATATAATATACATATACCATATAGAATATATAGTTTATTTAGAATAGCCTCTTGGCAAAATAAAATATGTATCTATATTGATTATTTGAATATATGCCAATATGTATATATATACGTATGCGATATATAAATATAACCCGGAGTTTATTACCCTAGATATGTTTATTTGCATGTATATAATGAATGTGTATATGGTAGATAGAGTATATATATAATATATAAATAGAATATATACACATAAAAATGTTAAATATATATCTGAATATTTTCTTAAATTATCACAGATATATACTATTTTAAATTTTATTATTGACATATGATAAGATTGTTAACTACATGTAATGTAATTTAAATTAGAAATTTATTTATAGAGATAAAGTTTATAAATAGAATTTCTGTATGCTGTATTACATTATTTTAATTACTCTAATTATATTATGTTATGTAAAAGTAAATCAATTTCTATAAAACGTACATAAATCCGATATAAATAAAAACTCATGTAAGAAAAATTGGAAATTAATTTTAATATTGAAACTATATGAATATCATGATCATTTTTTACATTTTTCTTTATATAGATATTCGTATATTGTGTTTTGTAAAATTAATAAACATTGTACCAAAACTGTCAGAATTACATTTTTCAAATTCATTTGTATATGTATCTATATAGACATTGCTTTGTAAATGACGACAATAAGTTACTCAATTTAATCAGCCATAGTTTAGGTCTGACGATAGAATATAATATGTATATGGGCACTGGAAAATGTTAGGAATTTAAAAAGGTTCCTTAAAACTTTTTTCAAATAAACAATTTAAAAACATTGTTTAATTTTATATATATTTATATACTAAAATTTAATATAAATATAAACTTGTGCTCATTCAGTGAATTTATAATGGACATAAATATTTACTATATGTGTATTTTATGTTTTCTCAACTGAACCTTTATATAAAAAGAAAAACATCTGAAAGAATTTAAAAAAAAAATGTTTATTGAAAATTTCAACATAAAAAGATATATATATATATTATAATATATATATCAGAAGCGAACGACGTTCAACTTACACGCAAATACGCTATATGTATAATACAAAATAAAAAATTATTATATTATCTACTCTTTACACATACCATCTATTTTTAAAATTCGTTATTTGAGTTTTAAAAATAAATAAATAAATAAATATATTTAAATATTTTTCTGAGTTATATGGTTATATATACAATTTAACACTATAATATATATGACTATATATAAGCGAGTCCATACAGAATAAAATAATATATGAACATAAGACATTATAGTTCAAAATTAATTATAAAAGAAAAACATTTTTATTTGTATAATAATAAATATATATAGCTTTTGTGTGTATAGGCGTATTACTGTACGTTGTTATAGATAGGTGTCGTCGGTCGATGAACTGATTCATAATTATGTAGATTTGTGCCTTAAAATTAATGGAAAATTTCAATATTTCGATCTGGATGAGATATTCATGTATAGAGAAAATCTTTATAATAATAAGTGCTCTTAATAATATATCCGGATTTGTAAAATTGAGGTAAATTCAAATTAATCAATATCAGAAATAGAAAAATTAACACATTGTAAAAATAATTTTATTGTAATTGCAAAAATAAATATGAATTTATAATGAGAATAAAATATATATTTTTGTCTATAAATAAAGTAATAACTTTTGAACAACCGTATAAAATATATATTACAAAAATTAAAATTTTAATTTACATTATATACTTAAAATCTGAATGATTTATTCGTGTATTATATAAAAAAAATTGCACGCATAAATTACATTAAAAATAGTAAGTGTTTCAATAAAATAAAGTTTTTTTATTTTTTTTTTATATATTTTAAAGCTTCATTACAGATAATTTGAATAAACTTTTATCAACGTGATAAAGAAAAAAACTTATTCAACAGATTTTCAAATTCACATTGACGTATACATTTTTAACCATTGTATATATAAACATATATAGTTGTTCAATTATATATAGTATTTATGTATAGACACTATCATTGTTTATTTTATTTAATATTATTAATAATTCTGTTAAATATATGATGATAAGAATATTTTGGAAAAGAAGTGATATAAATATCACATGAAAATGTTGAAAATAATGTCTCTCAATCTGTAATTAGTATTATTATAACTTTTCACAATATTTAAAGTGTGTTTTCATTGTTTGAAAAATAAGAAAAACTTATTAGAATTCTATTTTAAATATACGAATATATATGTTTTGTATATTTACAATTGAAACTTTAATCAATTATTTCGTATTCTAATATATTTTATTTGTGTCTACAAGAAAATAATGATTTATTACAGTATATTATAGTTTTTTATATATGCGTATAACGCAAACACATTCGCTACGTACAATTGTCCTAAATTTCTGTCGTCGATTATCTATGACCGTATTTTTATATTTACAAGAAATGAAACATTTTTTGAATATAAATATATTTTTTGAATACATATAAATATAAATATATTATGGTATAATAACATAAATATTTACAATATTTTATTACCTATAATTTTGTCGGTTACCTATATAAAAACCAACATAAATTTATTATAAATGAGTAAAAATATAGAAGATGGATTAATGTCAAAAAATATAAATAAAAGTAAAATATATATCTAGATAACAATCCAATCAAATATGTTAACCACATTTTAGTATATTCATAATAATTTATAATCGAATATTTTATCATTTTCAAAGAAACAAATCAAAATTTACCGAAAAATGCACTAAATAAAAATTTTTGAATTCCAAAAATATGTCATTAAATTTTTAAGGATTTAAAAATATTATCCCATAATTTTTTGACAATTCAAAATAAAATATTTTATAATCTGTTGAATTTATATATTTCCTTGGTTCAGTACGATGTATACACAAAATAATATTCATAATAATGTAAACGTTTTACAGAAAACATAATATTTAAAATTTTATACATATTATTGAAATCAACGAATTGTTTAAAATATTTTATCTGTATATGAAATGAGTAAAATTCATTTATATATATTTTATATATATATCTTTTGTATATATAATAATTCCGAAATAGTTATTATGCCTATGATTATTTTATGACGATGAAAAGCATTATGAAGAGGGTTTGACATTTTTATCGTTATAAAAATCAAACTGTAATAATAATAATAATTACAATATTTTCATTAATGTATTAAATCTTAATTTAAACATATGTAAATTGATAACTATAACATAAAATATATGTTTAGTTGTCTGTATATATTATATTTTATTTGTTATTATATTTTATCATGAAAATTGAAATGTATAACATGCACTAATATATATATATATATATATATATATGTTAATAATTGTTGCCGATGCCACAAAACAAAACATTTACACAGTAATTGTTGTAAAATAATTGAAATATATTTTGTGTTTCAAGAAATTATGAACTGTTTAAATATAATATATGGGTACAATCTTTCATATATAAACTTTCGTGCAATTATGTTGAAAATATAAAAAAGCTGACAATTTCTACATTGGGTCTTGCATATGCAAAATATTATGTATAAAAAATGTATAAAATTATCTCATTCTTTTCATAAACCGTCTTCTGTTGTTGGTTTCTTAATCTGTGGCTTTACGGTGTTGGTAATTACGACCGTACGACCAACCGCATGGGGAAATGTGCAACTCTGTGTTAAAATGTAGGTTCGAAAAATATCCGAAAATACAAAACATATTTTATGTCTTCAATAGGATTCGAACCCACAAACACCAAAATTTTTTGTCTGAATTTTAGGTTAACATTTTTATCAATTACACCAGGCAAAATGAAAAAATTAAATTATCCAAAAATTCAATAACCAAAACTTTATATATTTTTAAAAAAACTTGTTCAAATAAAGCGTTATTAGAAATTGTACATATTTACAAAATCCTAAATTAGAATTCGTAATATGGTCATCGACTCATGGTTGAATAACTTTTTACATCACATAAAATTTAATAATCAATATGATTGATACATTCAAGCCTTTATAATATATATATTCAAATATAAATGATATTCTACATAAGACAATTAAGAGTTTACTGAAAACATAAGTTATAACATTAATTGTTATATAAATACAATTATGTTCTCATATAATACAAATTACACTCTTGTGCACAATAACATTTGTTTAACCTGTGTATTTTTGGGTATACAAATTTAAATAACAAACCATAATGTAAGAATTAAAGAAAATATATATAGCACTTACCACATATATAGTAAACGATATGTAAATTCATGCATTATATAGAAAAAATTATAATGAATCATGTATATATTCAATATGAAAACTTGGTAAAACATATATTACCATATTATGTACGTAGATCCCATTCCATGTATATCGTTTTGCTTCACAATACACCGAAAATTAATTATTCATAAATTTCATGTAATTTCCATTCTATAAATATATATGTATGTATTTTTTTTACCTTTTTCGCCAATTAATTATCCCCTTTTGTTTTATTTTGAATTAATATCCATAAATAATCCTTTTCGCGTTTGTTGGTTCATTCATTTATATTTTCAAATGATTCGTTGTTTGTGTTGTGATTACTTAAATGGATAAATAATAATAAAAAAAAGGCACAAAAAATACACGCTATATATGTTGTGTTACAACACATATATATCTTAAAACTGTAAAAAATAGAACAACACGGCAGTATTATTTTAAATTGAAAAAATGTTACTCGTCCGTATACACAAAAAATGGATTTGAATAAAAAAAAATTGAAAACATGAATTAATCAAATTTTAAAATAATCACCATCACAAAAATTGTTTTCAGTATTTTATCATATCGTTCGTTATTTTATGTGGTTTATACATTAGTTTATGCAAATAAAAGGTATATGTATTTTTTATCATTATTTTTTTATTTTTTTTCAAATAAATAACCCTTGCACATCAAAGTTATTTCTAACTATAAATATTTATAAATAAATTCATCAATTTGTTTTTAAACAACACTATTTTTTACATTTACATATAATATAAAACAAGATATACAACTAAAATATTCACACACGATCTATATTGTTATTATATTACGATTAAATGATAGACCCAAATATTTTTCATCACTTCATAAATCAAGATATTATTTTTCCTTTTTTTGGTTGATTTTATTCATAATCCCACAGTAATCTGTAATATATAATACACATATATCTACTCGTAGTTTTTGTACATCGACTATCCGGTACAATATAATAATTTAGTAATAACTTTCACTTCTTATATTATATTATATATTAAGCAAACATTTTCTATTTATATACATAAATGAATGACAAACTCGAACTCAAAGTAAACACAACACAATAATAAAAATAAACAAATAAAATATAAATATCTAAAAAAAAATAAAATATCGGAAAAACAGCACACGACAATTGTATGAGTTTTTCTTCGTCGAGCACAACTTATATATTTTTTTTTGTATTATAAATATATATTACACCGAAAACGTTTGTTCTAAGTGAATCCCGGCGCTATACTGTTTGCTGATGATACAAGAGCAAATTGAGGCAGTATATAAAATCGAGAAAAATAAAATTTTGGTATACAATAGTAGATTTATTTCTATACAAATAAAAACGGGTATATATAATATAACAGGACCAATTTTACGAAACTCATTCTATATACACTATATATTATGTTATATAAGTTATTTGCGTTACATCAAACGATCAATTATATATACATAAAATATGTTATATTACACTAACACATTGGTAATATATTTTCATTGTCAAATGTATTTATGGTGTGGGTGGTGATGGTGAATGAAAATATTCTAAAATATACTCTATATAAAATATATTCTATAATAATATATGTTTTTTAGAAAAGCGATGGTCCAATATATAAATGATAAAAATTTGTAACGAAATGATTCTCAATTTTTCTAATACTATATATATAGTATTAATTTTATTATTTGCGTATAAAAATAGATATTGTTAGTGTTATTTTGCGTTGATCTGGATTTATTATATAAAATCGGGTAAGATGAGATGAAATACCAAGAAGATCGCGATTGAAACTGCGCACGCATTCTCTTCAATGAAAATTCTCTTATAATTTTTCATTTATTTTCCATCTTATTTTCTGTTTTTCCTCTTTGGTTACCATTTGATATTTATTATTGTATTAATATATATGTGCTATATATAATATATGTATATAACCAGTGAATGCATTTATATATATTTACATATATTATATATGTATAAGAGCACCCACAAATTCAATTTTCCTTTATTTATAAATGAAATAAATTCCCCTCATATTTATTAATGTGGTATAGATTGTACGTATAAATGTGTGTATGCATGTGACACCGATAAAATAATATTCTATATGCTTATGCATATACCTATCTATACCATATTAATGCAGATTGTCAAATGAAATTGTTAAAATAAACCACATAAGTTGTATTAGGTGTTTTTTGGTATTATTTTTATTTGAATATTTTAATATAAATGGTGTATGTGAGTTTTTTGATCTGATAAACTTCTCGATATGTGAAATGCTATATATAAAATGTATACTCATTTTCATTTGAAAATTTCCCTCTTCAACTTGAAAGGGATGCTTCTTAATTTTTGTAAATTGGGTAAAATAGTAAAATGAAAATACCAAACGTAATAAATATAGGTCTTTTATATATATATGAATATATATATAGCATACACATTTCAAAAGTTCACTCATATCAGTTTGAAAAAATTAAAAATATATTATAAAAAAATCTTGTATATATTTACTACATATATCTGCGTAGAAATTTACTTGCATAAAAATATACATAATGACATGAATTTCAAATTGTAAGCAACACCCCATAGCATCGTAGTATCATTTTAGCTACAGATATTGTACGATCTATATATTTTATGTTGTATTTTATGTTCATATTAATAACTTTTCACATATGTTTTATTGGTTGTTCGTAAATAAGCATATATTATAACATATAAACATATTAATATCAAAATAAATAGGACATAACGCACGATATTTGTATATAAAGATTAAACACACATTCACCTGGGTTTTATATTCCTCGTATAATATAAATGTAATATTTATGTATTTATAGAATATTCATTCGATTTTATCGTTGTAATTATACCATAATAATTTATGTTTAAAACAGAGTTTTCTTTTCATTTATCGTAAATTTATTGTTAAAAAACCTTTTATTATCCTGTATAAGTTGCAAAAACAGTTTATATATTATATATAATTTATTTTATTATATATTTATATTATAGAAAAAGTCAAACCATTTTTTTTTGTTTACTTAACTAAAAAACAAATATATTAACTATAAGAATGTCTTTAATCGAGTAAATGTGTGGGAAAAAGGTTTTTATTGAAATGAAAAATCTGAAATTTTTTTTAATGTAATTTTTAAACGTAAACCCACTTCAACTTCATGCATATATAGAGTATGTTGTATGTATATGATCGTATGAAATTGAACAACATCATTTTTTGAATAAATACATTCTTCTATAATCTATCTATACTATATATATGTATATGTAATGTAATTTATGAATTCGTTTAATTTTTTGTTTTCTTAACTTTAATATATATATATAAAACATTCATTAATATACTTATTTTCTTATTTGCTACTTTCTTTAGCTATGTGTTTTATATGATAATATTTGGTTCGAAAAAATATTGTTAGAAAAATGAAATCTAATTTTCACCAGCTGTGTATATTACATTTTGTTGAATATATATATATATAAATTTTCGTTTATAAAAATGCAAAAATAAGTATATATGAATGACAACCAAAAATTAAAAGCCATATAAAATTTAAATTTAAATATAATTATCGTACATTATACCAATTATATCTACGAATTTGTTTTGCTAGATGTAAGAAAACCACATATAATATATAAGGAGCAACTCAAATATATATAAGGAAGAAGTTTTTAAATTGAATTATGAATAAAAATTGATTAAACAAAAAATTAATTAAATATGATTAATATTACTATGGTTAATGGACGATTTTTTTTGACGAAGGTTTAAACCATGATTATTCCCAAGTTAAATATTGTGTTTTCAATTATATTAATTCACTTACTCATTTAATAAAACGCATCGATTTTCGCACTTAAATATGATGAACAAAAATCGATTAAAAAAATTTAAGTTGAAATAATATAATTAATGGCATCTAACAGAGAAATTCTAAATACATGTTCGCAAACATTAAGAATTGAATTTGTTTATTGGGTCAATATATTGTAGAATGATTTATAAAATTCTAAATATTATGAGATCATAATCAGCATTTTTAATGTTTGTATGCGAATGAAACAATAATATACTTATAGGCCAGCATATATGTATGCTTTAATAAAGACTATATAAAAATTTCACCTTTAGATTAATTTAAATATAGATCTATAACTTATGTGTATATGTATATAATATAATGCACAACTGTTAAATTTTGGTAACTAAACCTAATTGTATTTAGATACATAATATATTGAATTAAAAATAACAATAAACAACTCCTCATATTTCCTAATTTCTTATCAAACATTTTACACATATCACAATAATATTATATCTATCCATCTCAATGGTATATCTCCATGTGTATGCATTTACACAAACCTATATAATATACATATGTATAATTTTTAATTAAAAATTTAGTATTTCTGAACTGTTATACAACAAATAGCACTTAATATAATCATATATAGCGATATATTTTATGTATATATGCATATTTATATATATAATATACTTTAATACATTTCAACATCAATTTTTGTTATGTGTACATATACAAGCTAGAAAATACAAAACACCAACTATAGCTGTACAGCTTTTTATGTAAAATAACAATATACACAATTTTGTATATGTTTTTCCTTCAATATATATATAATCATATACATAACGATATAACTATAATATTATTTAATTATTCACATATGCGGTTATTTTTATCATCACTTAAAAAGATCCATAAACATTCATGTAAATGAGTTCACATAAAACCTTAAACCCCTTTAAATTCAGGCTTTTTTTTAATGCACATATGTATGTATTCTATATATATAAATATATATAAATATATATAGCAAATTGTGTTTCATATGTCCTAATTTGTTCCCTTGAGGTTGTATACATTTCGATTATAAATATAGATAGAGTAAGTATAGTGATGTTTTTATATTTATTTCATTTTTTTTAACATTTATTTTCTTCCCGTCGAAAATGAAGTGTTCTCGAAATAAATCAGTATCAATTTGTCTTGTAATTTTTTTTTTCATATATATTTTTACATAATATATATTAACTATCTATATTATATGTATGTTTATTTTATTGTATATTTATATATATACTTTATATGTTTGTGAAGTATTATATAAATGTTGTCGTTGCACGATTTCCACTATCATCTTATATAATACATGTGATGATATCCATGGGGAAATATAATATAGCAAGGAAAATTAAATATCTTTCAACGAAATGTCCATTGCTATAAATTTACTTTACAATGTCGGTATTGTATATATACTTTGTTAAAAAAAAAAAAAAGAAAAAGGAAAGCTAAAGCTTGATTGCATATATTGGATATTGTCTTCAATGTGCTTCCCTATATACATATATATGTACATGAACATATATAGGATAGTGTATAGTATTGATAGTATATTATATTTATTCTTATACATGTATTATATATAAGAGAGTATATCGATGCGGCATATATGAAATACGCTTTATTTTATTTTTGAAATTTCAAAATCAATAATTTTACATTTAATATACCATATCATATAAAAAGATACATTACTTGAATACTTATATAATATAGTATATAATAAATAAAATATATATATTTATCAATTTTACGAGAAATTTTTATATGTGATTGGTCCCTTAGGGTATAACGTTGGTTATTATTATTATTATGTTCTTGAGTATACCGCAAATAAAAACAATATATAAGTAAGTATATATGTTATATATAGATAGCGATATATAAAATATATATATATATAGGCATTATTTTATTCAATAAGAAAATTTCGAGTACATCTTTAAAAAAAAAACCAAATAATGTATAAAGTGATAAAAGATTGGTATATAGGGATCTGTTTAATGATTATGTACATATTATATGTATATATGTATATACAAACCACCATAAATTTGATGTGTTATAAATATATTGGAATGAACAACAACCAAAACAAAAACAAAACACAATTTACATACATATTTTTTTTTATAATAATTTTATTTTTATTTATGTAAATTAATTGATTGTCTGTCATTTTTTTTCTTTTTTTGTTTTATAAAATAGATTTAGATAAATCAACAAGAAAATTACCATACAACAACCAAAAAATTGATTTCACAATTTTACCAATATCAGAAAATGTATATATCTAATAAATGTGTGTGTTTGAAAATCGTATCATCTCGCTATATAATACGCATATATATATATAAATATACAATATTAGTATTATTCCGCCTATTCATTTTCTATTTTCGTTTCCTTTTTGAATTGAATTTCATCTCACGTATATGACATTCATTGATTACCATAGTCTCTGAATGACTTCCTTTCAATACCATTTACAATTTCGTTTTTGTGATCAATAGAGAATCCTTTTTTTTTATTTTTGTATTACATGAAATTCAACATATAATATCTATCAATCTATAAATCTATATATATATATATATATATATATATAATATATATTTTTATTATATTTTCTATTTATTTTATTTTCGGTTCTATATTGTTTATTTTTATCTTCATGTTAGTAATAATAATAATATAAATAAATATAATACGATGCGACACAATTACAATCGTTTTATTTTTGTTTTTCTTAAATGTTTTAGGATATATTAACAATTTGGTGAATTGCACTAACAAATTTTCATACATTCATTTCTACATCAAATACACGCGTGTTACGAGTTTAATGAAAGGCGCTTGAATTTTCGTATATTATTAATTTTTCTGAAGCATATACATATATAAATATGGACGAAAAACGGCTATATAAATTGAATTGAATTTATTCAAATATAATATTAAATTATTTTAAATTCTTATTTATATTCTGAAACAAAAGGTATTTCTTAAGGTAACTAAATACTCATAGAACTAGATTAATGTTTTATAAAACTACCATATTCTTATAAAACAAATTAAATACTATATTGAATCGTATCTACAATATAATTTAAATTAATAACATAAAACTATATGATTTTAAAACAAATTCAAATTATACAATTACTTATAAAAAGTTTTAATAATATTATTACATATAATTAATTACAATTTATTATGCAATAATTACTGATTTTTATTTATAACAAAAAATATAACAGATTTAAATGTACAGAAAATATTCATTTACAATTAGTACAAAGTTATATATATAAGTATATAAATTCATATAATTGTATATTTATATATATGTATAATTGTATATATATAATAAATTTCATAAGGTAAGACCACATATATACAATATTAAAACAAACTATAGGTAATATACATGTATGTATAAGTATATTATTTGATATATATATATATATGAGATTAAAAAAACATTATTTCACTATAGCTAAATATATATAAATGCATATAATGTATGCATGTATATAAAAATATTCAACCTTTCTGAACAAATATAATGTAATAAAACGTTTTCCAAGTAAAATTTTATAAATTATTTTATATTAATAAACAATACATTAATGAGTAAACTTTAAGAAAGAAAATTTTACATTTATAATGTTACATATAAGATTTATATAAAAGTTGTATTTCTGCAAGTTTATATTTCCATTTAGAATTCCCGTATTATAATGCTAGATTTTAGTTGTGAATTTGCAATATATCCAACAGAGAATAAAATCTATATCTACCTATATATACATACAATTACAATATATATTATATATTTACTATGTATTGTATTTAGAAAAGAAATTATTATATTCTCAATGTATATACAGAATGGATTGTAAATACGTATTCAATTGTAAATATACAAAAATCTGATAAAATATTAAAATCTATTATAAAGTATTATTGATTTAAATTAAAAATTTCCCTTTCAGCAGCGAATACTTTTTATTGGAATTAAATTATTATATATTGTAGCATATACATAAAAATTTGCGTTGGCGATCAGATATTTATCATATGTCTTATGAATGCTTCCCTTTAGAATACATCTTGTACTTAAATTTTATAGATTTTCAATTATAAAAAATGCCTTTGTTTATATATATATATATATCCATAAATAATACTGTTTATGCGATTGTTTCGGTATATACATGTGTAAATAATGGATTTTGTTTATTACATGATTAATAATTATTCTTTCATTAATATCGAATAATTTTTTAACATTTAAAATTATATGATACTATTCATGTTTACATTTTTTTAAGGTAAGATTGATTTTTTAATATAAACATCTCATTCTTTATTTTGTATAATCAGGCAGTCTGGATTACAAAGAGTATTAAAAAGACAGTCGGGGTTTAACAACCAATTATTCGCACTTTATTAGTCAAATGAATATTTATAAAAAATTTGCAGCAAACAGTAAAGACGTTTAATAAATTTGATCCTAATTTTTTCTTTATCGTTCACTATATGATCAAAATTAAATAAACTTAATTTTCTATATACATTTTCTTCCTTTTGTTCAAATGATATTATTTTTACCATTGCTTGTGTACAATACCTATATGTATATATTCAAAATGTGATTGAATTGCAATTACAAAGTAATTTAATTTGAAATTAAAAATGATAAATCAAAAAATATATATTATATTTAATTATATAATATAAAACATTCAAATATTGTTTATATTTAATTTGATATTTCCTGTAAAATAAATTAAATAAATATATTTCTGTTCAAATAGCTCGCTCTTCTATTCTATATAACTCAATCCGTTTTTTTTTTTTTTAATGGGTTGAGGATATATAAATATATTTAATATTTATATATATTGTTATGTAAATAGAATTTTCCAACAAATTCGTAAAAAGAATAATATATATAGGTATATATACTTTGCAACTATATATATATGTATATCTACGCTTATATATCATATACCTTGTATATTAAAATAAATGTTACATTTATGATATAGTTAAAGTATATGTATTTGTCTAGGTATATATAAAATTAAAGTATACATTTTGTTTGATGTTATTGTATTATATCTTTATATTATCTATAATATATATATATCATGTATAACACAAGTATAGTTGAGCATTTCAATAAGTAAACACGTTTGCATTCATATATAGTTATTGTGGACGTTTTTCTTTTAAATTTATTTATATAAATACTTCAGAAGTTTTATGCTATTTGTTGAGAGTTCGTCTATCAAAAGATTTACAATCACATAAAACAATACATAATATTATTATACATATATATATATACTATACATGCTATCTTATAGTTTTAATATTTATTATAAAAGTATAGATAAAAGTATAGCTCATCTATATACATCCATCTGAACATACAAAAATATTGTATTTCTGGTATTTTGTTATACAATAAGTTTAACGATATATATAAAAAAAAAGTTTGTATATATTATATATATAGGGTTATTGTGTACGAAAAAGTGCGTTTGATCATCAACATCGTTTTCTTTAATGAATTGCTTTTTTGAATTATATATAATCTATTATTAGAAATTTTGCTTATGAAGTTACAAAAAAATTATCACAAACCAAAAATCTTGACACAAATGAGTTAAAAATATTTATGTAAAAGATTATACACAAATAAATGTAAACCATTAAACGATTTAAACTTTTAATTCAAAAACAATATATCTTTGATATTCTCATTTAACATAATCATTTAATATTAATACTTATTAATACTCTACCGCAGTCTATACGAACTATATAGTATACTTTATGTTTACATTGTTTAGTGTGTACGTATATAAGGAAACATGAATATATGTTTTTGTAAATTTATTATAAAATTATTATATATAATATAGTATATACTTTATATTTATTATTACACTATACCTGAACTGCAATGTAGCTATATTTTTATTTGCATAATAGATATAATTTTATATACACTTTAAGGATACATGGCTCTTATGATACATGTTCATATATATATATATGGAATACATCAGACAGTGTTTGCTGTATTAAATGCGGTAAATCTAATTTCAACATTATATAATGGATAATTTTCACTAAAATTAAGTACATAGAAAATATTGATGTTGAAGCTAAAATATTTTATACTATCATACTATATATACTTAATTACATACAAATATATATATTATAATTTGGTTGTTAATAACTTTATAGCATATATATGTAACCATTTTTTTAAAATCTGTTTTTACAACAATGCCATTAATTTATGGATTCTATATAAATGAACAAAAACGTAACATTTTTCATTTCAATGCATACGTTTTGTTTCCTTTTTATACCAAATTAAATTTTAAGCGCAATTTATGGAGTAATATAGGTTGACCGTTTATGTAGTTGGAGTTGGATTGTCGTCGTCGGCGAATCAATTCCGATTAACTGGTTGATTTGGAAATTAGTACATTTCGTATTAATTTTTCTTTACGACATAATAAAAATTACCGTTTTTTTTGTTACCATGTATTTAAAGGGCTTAACGAATTAAGGTAATACACAGTATAAATATATATATTATATATATGATTATACATATTTTGTTGTGTTTTTAATTCACTTAAATGGTTCTAAAATGTATGTATAATATTTATTGTAACTGTATAAATATTGATTCGAATGAATGTATTTATGTAGTGAAAAAAATATTAATTATTTTAACAAATTTTTGCTTCATAAATTCAATTATTATACTCAAATTTTTTTTTATAATACATATTATATGTGCTGCCTCACGTATGTGTATACAAATGATAGCAATGAAAGTGGTTTATTTCAATTTTGATTATATATGTCTTCTAACTGCGCGATGAGTGCGTTATGCAAAACATTAATTTTCCTTAGATTTTCACAACATTTCAAAAACATATGTATATATAATAAATAACTATTACACATAGAATACAGCACAGTCACGTTTTTAATATTTGCCCCTTATATGTATATATTGTGAAGTTATGAATATAAAATAATAATCAGTATATAGTCGTAGCGTCGTAGAGTATATACAACAACTTATAACTATATTAAATATCTATATATCGCATATATACATCAGTTACAAGACATATCGTTTTCTCGCACAGTGTATATATAATATTTGAATAGACGCAAATTGTCATATATAGAAGCGCATTCAATATTCAATTTAACAAATTTGAATTTAACTAAAATTAAAGTGTTTATATATAAACTACACTGGGATAATCATTTTTTAATTTCTAAAATCAATTTAATACAAATATCTATAAATGTGTTATTTAAAATTCGAAAAAATTCGGAAAAATATATATAGATAAAATAATGTTAAATGATTGTATGTGTTTTTATAAATGCATACAAAAAACTATATATACTCGTATATCATGTTGCGTATATAAAATCACAAAAAAATAAAATAGAATTCGTATATTAAAACTGCTATCGACACTTTTCTGTTTGATGTCATATATGTATATATTTAAATTTTCGATTTAGTATGTATATTTTTTAACATTTAAAATGGGTTCAGCATATTTTTAAACAAAAAATAAAAACACCGAACTTGATCTGTATAATTTTTATTTATTTTAAATTGTTATTTGACTGTGAATGACAATGCTGGTATATTTGTGGTTTGAGTAATATTGAATATTTATTTTTTAAATACTCTGTTTCGGTATTTTTTCTCACATTAATCTATATAAATATAACATTTTTAAATTGTTATGTATATTGATTGTATATTGTAATTAAAATCACCTATATATATAACTAAATCCGGTAATGAAGGAATTTAATTTGTTAAGAAAAATAATAATATATGATTCAAAAATATCATAATATATGATGCAAAAATATCATATAAACATATATGTGTATATATATTTTATGCAAATATATGCACATATCATATGATAAATTATTGTATAGGAAACAATTTTTCATACAATTAAAGCTTTCGTATATAATAAAATAACGATCATTCAGCATAAAAACGAATTTTAACACAATTATTTTGAGTCATAGCGCAATTTTTTTTCCATATTGTTAGTATATCCATATATAGGAAAATAACATGTGTCACGTCATGATTATTATTATATTATTTTTTGTACAATCCCACAGCAAATAACCATAACACGCACACATATGACTTATAAAATATATATTTTCCTTAATTATACAAGCCATAGTCATTAATTAAACAATAAATTCTGTGTGAGTCATTTACATAAATATTTACTATTTTAATATATATTGTTAGTATTATTATTTAGGATATGGCGTTACTTAAAATACATATATATACATACATTTAGATATATACTGCAAATATATATATATACAACATTAACTTATTTATATATCATCGTATTTATGTGTATATTGAACAATGAAATGAATGTAAAAAAAACAACAGGCCCCCATATTTATAATGCACAGTTTAAAAATAATAATTTTTAATTAAACAAAACTTATGATTTTTTTAATAGCAATAAAACGATATATATGACAAGTAAAACATTCATGAGAAATTTTGTGTGATATCGTTGATATATACAGTATATAGTTTCTATATATATGAAAATAAAGTCACTATATGAATTAATTTATTTATTATCGTTCTGTATAGTGTCGACATTGAACCAGAAAAAATATTTATAGAAACTGTTTATAAGAAAATGTTCAATCGTATTATTTTTGAAAATCGTTTATCTTTCGTTATCCTTGATTCCAGAGCAATCCTTTCTAAATAATAATATATATATTTTATTTAATTTACTATACGCAATCTCTAATCATTATATGTAGATTTATATTATAATAAATTAATTGCTCTATATTTTTATCAAAACAGTTGTGTATGCGGTATATTTATTTATATATTATACGTTATACAAAAGATTTATTTAAATTTTAAAGAAGAAACTTTTGTATAAGTACTTATATATATAGAACATATATAAAACATATCAATAAATTTACAGAAAATAAGAAAACTATTATATTTATAGTTACAAAATTTGTTTTATATGCATGTAAAATTATATATTATATGCTTATATATATAACCATAATACATTTAAAACATTATTATACAAATAAATTTTTTTTCACTTGAACAGCAAAACTGTTAATTAAATGTTATTCAAAAAATAATAATAAAAATAAAAATTCACTTTGAGTTATTTCAACTAGAAAATAAGCTTGTTGAATTTTACAAAATTTGATAGCAATTTTATCTGTTCTCGCCTATATATTATAACCATAAAAATAATTTTATTTTAATATATATGTAATTTAAAATGAATATGCGAATGCGATAGGGAAACTTTTTTAATCTGCTTTTTTTGTTAACTATTTACATATCAACCTATATTACATCTGCGTGTAATTAATTATTGAAAATATATTCTGGCATTAAATATACGATAAAATGTATTATGTGGTATAATCTGGAACTTTACTATTTTTTATGTTATTTATTTATTACCATTAGCTATATTACCATTAGCTATATAGATAGATATACTTAATATTAAGGTGTAAATGCTCTCATTTTGCAAAATGAACAAAAATAAAAATAATATTTTAAATAAAAAATTGCAAAGGAAAAAAAATTCAATTATAAATTATTATAAAATCTATAATTGAAGAAATCTATAATTGTTTATCATCAAATTCAACAACAAAAAAAAAATGGTCACGTAAAATATTTATATACATATACTATAAATGTATATAAGTTCAAAGCAAAAACAGTTACCTTTTAACTATTATAATGGAATATAAGATTTTGTAATTTGTTTAATGTAATATAATCGAAAAATTGTCTTATCTTATGCATTGCTTTTCTACATATGAATATAATCATAAGACTATTTTGGCATATATTCGGATAGTACTTTCGGATAGTAATGTAATAGAAATTATACAATATTTGTAGCATACAACAACATCTCACACAATAATCTCATAAAATAAACAAAAATACCTGTTTCTGTATCATATATACAATGCATAGTGAAACCGTTCATAAGCAGACATTCAGACAGATAGTTCATAATTTAAACACAATATGATATAATAACATATTTATGAATGAAAAAAACAATCATAAAGTTTGACCTGTCATCACTTTTAAAAGTGTTTACGACAATATTGCGAATATATATAAACTTTTCTAATTTATTGCTACAAATATTGCTTTAAATCAAAATAATAAAAAAAAACCCTACATAACATTCAATAAATAAGTATATTTATTTTTTTTATTATGTGAAGAAATACCAACCTAAAATAATAGGATAATAATATATGGAATAGAATAAATGTCAATCATATATAAATACCAAAACTTATGGAAGCAAAAAAGAAAATAAATATAAATACATATTTATTCTGTTGTGTATTGAAATCCCGTAAATAATATATTAAAATAAACTAAACTTATGAATGTGTTTTGTAACATTTCAAAAATGTTGTCGGTATATTATTTACGTGAAATATCTGTGTAATTTTTTTTAAAAATATCATCGTCGTATATGTCTTTCAACTTACACCCTTGTCAAAACTACATAATTTTAATCTATCTGTGTTAGTTTTGTAGCTTCGCGGTCGGTTTATTTAAAATTCTTTGTTAATTACAAATAGTGTTTAGGACAATGTACAAAAACACTAATTTAATTAATCAGAATATTAAAAATATATATATGTTTTATTTGTTTAAATAATTTATTAAAAATAAATATAATAATAACAAAATAAAACAACGTTTCGGTATATCAATAATACCATCTTCAGGTTTCTTTTTTAAAAAAATAGAATTAAACAAACATAAATTCACTATTGGATAACAAAAAATACATTAAACATATTAACAAATAAAAAGAAAAATATTAAACTTACTATACATTAAAGCTGTGTGTTGTAAAACAGCAAATGACTTACAATTATATTATATGACATTAAAACAATTCTTTTATAAAAATAATATTGAATGAATTATTAAAAATATAAATAAAACACATAATATTGAACACTTTCATTCTTAAAAATTAACAATTAAATATATATATATATAAACAACATATGTTTATCGTTATGTATTAAAACTGATTCTGTTGTACTATTTTAATTATATAAATCATATGGTGATAAGCGCTCTAGATGATTCTTGTTTTTTTGGCTGGTATTGAATTGGTTATTGTATTATTTTTCCGTTTTATTATATTTTGAATAGTGTTATTATTTATATGTGTAACATAATTTTGATTGTTATTTAATATTATATTATTTGAAGGTCGTTTGTTGATGTATATTTTATGATTATTGTTGTGATTATTATCGTCTATAGTGGCACAAAATATTGGTGACAAATTATCAGTGTCTTGTTTTTTATTGTAGGTGTTTTCCGTGTGAATGTGTAAGCTTTCTGTTGTTAATCTTTTCCCATAATGGGGTTGTGTGGATAACACTTGAGTTTTTTGGAAATCAGGATAATGACCCAAAGAGAGGAAATGGTCGACCAGAGCGGTTTTTGCACCTGATTTCACATGTACCGTCCTTAGGTCATATCGATGATTCTCAATTCTTTTTTCAAGGTATTGTTTTGTTTGTCCAACATAACATTGGTCACATGTTGATCCCACATTGCCGTCGCCCATGCATGGTATTTTATATACAACATTAGTTTTCTTCTGAAGACTGATTTTATCTTTGGTTTTTGTAAAGACATTACGGAGGCAATTATCACTTCTATACGACACACGCACAAGTCATCCTCACCATCAAAAATTAAACACTGCTCATAACTTAGTAAAAAGAATTCTAACCATTAGCTCCAATAAATTTCATAATAAAAACATAATAGAAATCAGACGCTTACTATCACTGAACAATTACCCTAAACACATCATTAACAAAGTAATACACACAGAAAGACACAAAATACGATCTCACAACACTTTAATAAAAGAACACAACACAAATAACATCACATCCACACCTTACACCAGTATGACATACGTCCAAGGGATATCTGAACGGATTACCAAGATAATTAAAACATATAATACATAATTTTGTTTTTATTTCCACGTACTTTATAATATTCAGTCTATACTTTCGTTGTATAGGTTATCCTTATAAATATCTAGAAAATATATGATAAATATGGTATATACATTTTTGATTATGAATTTATAAAACATTTGAATGAAGGAATATTATTTTATGTTTAATTTTTAAATTCATTTCAAGGAATTCAAAACTTATGGTGAGAAGGAGATGTTATAAATATGAATACATAGATTCCGAATACGATATGTTAGTATTATATTATCATATATATAGAATAAATTCAGTGTATATATATAGTATATATAATTTAAAATGTCATTTATTCATTTATTTTATATTATTTCTATTCATAAATACAATCATTAATATTAAAAAAAAATTAACTAATATAATGTTATAAAGGTTACAACTTTCACTTATTTATATTATATTAAATAAATTAGAGTTTTTTTTAGCATAGCTGATCATTATACAGATTCCTTAATTAAAAAATATCTGTATATCAATTACCAACACCAATAATATTTAATTATTATATTATTAAATAATTTAATTGTGCATGTAATACATTTATTATTTTTGTATTAACTTAAAGTAAATATTAAATAATTTTGGAATGAACGGATGACAATATATTTGGGTAAGTCAATCAATACAATCCCGATGGTATATCTGTAACCTTGGATCTATTTGTATATGTTGTACCAGTGCCATAATCTGATTGTCTTTGTGAAAAACTTTTACGATACTCCAATTTATTAGCATTACGATGGGTATGGTTATGATATTGATGGTTTTGTTGCTGTTGCTGTTGTTGTTGATGTTGATGTTGATTTTGTATTAACATCACCTGTTCGGTGTTACAATGTAATTTTTGTTGTTTATCAGATTGATATATTGGTTGATATTGATTATAATTTTTTTGTTCGGATGTCATTACAATATCAATCATAGAATCTAATCCACTTGCATATGATTCAATCCGATTTAAACTTTTCGTAACACGTTTAGCTTCAAAGGCTGCTAAAACGTCGGGTTTTGGATATTTCTGAGATGCATTCATTTCGGTCATTAAATAAACACCATTAAATTTGGATTGCGATTCAACGTTCTCTTGTTGTTGTTCTTGTTCTTGTTGTTGTAGTTGATATTGATTCTGTTGGTGAATCGCCCCATTATCTTCAATTATTATTCTATTACCAGCCGAATTTCCAGAATAATTTAATAAACATTCATCATTTTCTCTAGCATCCATTATAACATTTAATAATTCACGATTTGTTGAATTATGTTTTGATGATAACGAATCAATACCATTTAAATCATTTTGTAATGAATTTGTTGTCATTTTTAAATTTAACTTTCTATTGTGATCTCTTGATGGCCGCTGTTCGGTTATTACACAATCGAAATCCTCAAAATATAAATTTGAATTATTCTGTTGTTGTAACATCAATAATTCATAATCGGATCCTTCTAAATCGGATTCTATCGACAAGAGTTGTGTTAGAGATCGTGATTTTTTTGGTGGTTGTGGTAATAAATTTACAGGTACAATTTCTTTTTCAGTAGCATTACGATGTGAATTATAAATATTTAAAATAATATTTGAAGATGGTTTAGAATATTTCGAATTCATGGATATTTGTTTTTCAGCATCATTTACAACATTATCGAGTTCTTCAATGACATCGTTTACACTTGGATCATTACCACTTGGAATATGTATATTTTTCGAATATTTATCTTGTGGTAAAACTAACGTTGGCTCAGGACTTAATGATTGTCCAGTTTCTGAACTGCTTATGCCCTCGTCGTCATTTTTCGATGAAACGGTTATGCGTCGCGATGAAGATATTTGTCGTGGTGAAACAATTTTTTCATTAGTTTTTTTTCCTTCATGATGATTGCTTTGCTGTAATCGGATTATATCTCTTTGAAGATCAGCACAACGTTCCTGTAGACGACGTTCCATAGACGTCAATACCATTTTCTCTTCTTGAAGAATCTTTGTCATGAAAACAATAATAATAATACATTATATTTTTGTGCAAAAATTATAATTTACTTAAATTCTTACCTGAACACGTCTTTCTAAAATAATCATTTGTCCCTGTAATCGTGCGGAATTTCTAGCTTGCAACAACAATTTATCAACATCGATACGATTATCTTCAAATCTTTTTGCTTCTGTTCGCAATGTATCCAACCATTGTGAAGAAGATGATATCGTCTATAATAATTAAACATACATTTTAATATTTAAATGGTTTGTGTAAAAACGAAATATCGATACAAAACACTCATTATTAGCAATACCTTTGTCATTGTTTGCGGCTCAAAACCAGCCTGAAATAATTCGGCTTGTAGGTATAAACGACTTTGTGTATTTTCTGAGCTTTCCAAAAATGTATTGATGAATCTTAAACCATATGTTTGTAATTCACCAGAGCCACCGCCACTATTAAGCATGCCAACCAGTAAACGGAAACGTACCGGTTCACCACAACGTAAGCGTAATGTTGAAAGGGCTTCGGATACCGACGTATGTCCAATATGTACATTATTTTTTAATCCATTATTAAATGTTCCGGTTTTATCACAAATTGTTATCAATAATTGTAGAGCCAAAATTCGTGAACGTATTCCTTGGCCGGTGGCCGATGCAACCAATGGTAGTAGCCCAACGGGCGTTGAACTTAAATTATTTATAGCTTCTGGACTTCGTGTTGAACATAAATGTAAACATTGTCTACAATAAATATTGTTTACCGAGATAAATCGTTAAAAATGTGTCATTTTAAATTGTATCTATTAATTTCCAGAAATTCTTTACTTACAAGCAAGTTAATTCGTCTAATAGTGCTCTTCTTTGATACGATTGATTTGGTCTCTGTGTTGCCGTGGATGAAGTGATTGTTGCATGTCCATTAATATTTGTTGATTGACTCAATTGAATGGCACGTAATATTTCTAATAATAACGTTACACCATTCAGTGGATTCGATATGAATTCTTGAACAAAACTGTTTAAAGATTGAATTCGTTATCATATCAATTTTAGGATTGTAATGAAATTTTATTTAAACTATAGTTATATTGCAAGACAAACCTTGGAAATGATGCTCTTAAATCCGCACGTAATTTTGTTAATAAATCCGTTATTGAACCAAATTGTTTTAAAGACATTTCACAATCAAGTTTTGGTGGTGCTTTTAAAATGGATTTTCTATTTATAAATTAAATTAAATTAAAATGTATACATTTTAGAGTGATGAAATATTTATATTTTCTTGTAATTACTCATTTTTTGTTGAAATTGTGTTTGTTTTTTCACATACAGGATTTACTGTTTCAGTTGTTTCACATGAATCGTATATGGATTTTCCATTTCCATGATCCGGTCGTTTACTGTATTTTTTCAATGACAAAATATAATCTTCAGCATTGTAAACTGGTGGCCTTTGATTTTCCTGTTTTTTTATTTATTTAAGATGTATTTGTTTTTTATTTTTGTATCAACATAGAAATATAATTAAAACTAATTATAATATTTATTTCATTAATTCAAAAAAATAATAATATATTACTGTATTTATAATTAATTTTTTTTGTTGTTTTTTTTTATATAAATAAATACATCTTAGTTTTAAAAATGGTATTCTACTATATATAAAGTAGAATTAATTTTATCAAATGAAAAATCAAAATCTATTTAGAAAGTCATTTAAATTGACAATTTTTATCGTATAAATGATAAACATATTAAAAAGTAATAATGGTAATTTTCACTTTATTGTGCAATTCAAATTTTGTTTCCCCCCTAATTATTATTATTTATTGTTTTAATACATTTTTTTTTATTGTTGACTTTTAATAAATCAATATTTTTTGTTTTATTTCATGATATTTTATATAATAAATTATTCATCTATGTATATATTGATAATTTTGTTCAAATTTCAATATATATGTTATGGTTATGAATTTTTAAATATATACGAAAATATTTATATATTCTATATATAAGTTATATTTGATTTAAACTCAAAAATTATATAAATAAACATTATTTATATAAAATATTATTACCATTTTTTTACATTATTTATTTCATAATTTAATGAAACGTTAAATATCACATATTATTGCTATATATGAATGACAAAAATTTTGTATAATTATCAAACAAATGTTTTGACATACCTTTGTTTGTGTATTTGAAGACCATACTATTGAATTTTCTGTTGACATGTTTGTATTGCAAATCTTTGTTGTAGCTATAGGTGAATTTCCTGCTCTTGGTGCCATTTGCTGATTTTTTTCATTTATTATATCAAGGAATAATTAAATACATTAGATGAAATATAACATTTCTTCTTTTATTAAAATGTTTAACTCTATTAATTTATCCCATATATATTTAAATATTAAATCTGATTGTGAGATATAGAAAAATAAAAAAAAAGAAATATACATAAATAAAATTATATTAAATTATAAAAGTATATTAAAATTAATTTGAATTCAATAATATTTGGAATTCTATACCAAATTCTATCATAAAAACATATCATATTACACCAAAGATCTATGTGAAAAAAAGTACTAAAAAATTAATCTCGAATTTAACGACTTTGAATTTAATATATGTTAACAAATGTTTGTCAACCAATTGCGATAGCATAAAAAAGAAGATAAATATTTATTGGTCATCAGTTTTCTATTTTCCATATTAAAACTTTGAAATTAAAAGCAACATATAATATAAATAACATAGATATATATACAATACATACATATATATATATTTGAATTTACGAGAAAAGTATAAGTTATGTTGAATTAATTACATTAAAAGTAATAATGAAATAAGAAAACCTGAAGCCGAAACATATTAAATATAAGCATTTTTATATATTTTTAAATATGCTCACATGTATTTAGAAATTCATATATAGATACATATTTCAAATTCATATATTATTGAAAGAATTTATAATTTCACTTATATTATACATTATTTTATTTTTGTGGAAAAAAAAATAAATATGTATAATAAATCATAAGAGTTTATTAAAATTGCAACTATTGAAATACACCTCAATTATTATATAAAAAAAATAGTGTTAGACAAATTAAAAGTATATAAATTGCGAACAGATCGTATATATATATATAAATATATATATCATATGAGTTAAATGGTCCTTTCAACTAAATTACATTTTTATATACATGTACTTGTACATGTACAACATATAATGGAATTTTTATACATGTGAATAAAAACTTATTATATACGATACGGATTTCCCATTAAAAATGAGACAATAGCAATAAAATTTTCACATAAAATTGTTTTTTTTATACACATATCTTTCAATACTTTTTCATTACACATTTTTATAAATTGGTTAGAGCATATACGTTGCTATAAATATTTAATAATTTTTTTTTGTTTATAATTTAATTGAATCTTTTAAGAGAAAATATACATGTTTTTCTGGATGTTATTTTTTTTAATTAAAATATGAATATATAATAATAAAAGATGTGCAATTAATAGTAATTATTATTAGTTAACTTGCACTTTTAATACGCCGAGGTATATACGCTTTATATATATTTTATAACAATATGATAAAGAAAATGAAATTATCATAATCGTATATATGAAATAAAAATATGTAATCTATATAATGAAAAAATGTATGCTACAATAGAAATGATGCTTTTACATAAGTTTTTTTTACAAAAATAAAATAGATATTTTATCAATTGTTTATAAAATTATATGATGTTGTGTATTATGAATATTATGATAAAATATAAATAAGTATACAATTTTTAAATACTTTTAAAACATCTTCACTTTCTATATATATATATATATATAATCTCAATTAACCGTATATATTTATTTTTTACAATTCATATTTTTTTTTTAATCTATAATAAACGAACATATAATATCATCTAATTAACTATAAATTTATAATTATTCGAAAACAATAAAAATAATAAAGAAATATCAATATTATACTTGATTCATTGATTTAAACATTTAAAAAAAGAGATATCGAAGAAATTTCAAGATCAAAGCTAAGCAATTCCATTTATAACAAAACCTGCTATAGTATAAATGTATTCGCTATATACTATGCATATATATTATTACGAATATATCAAAGATCACAAAAGTCATAATGCGAACGAATATATAAATAATAATGGCAAATAAGAAACGTACATATACAAAACACGTTCTTTTTAAACATAAGGAAATTTATCATAATAAACATTAACATCATATTTATAGTATATTATAGTGTATATATCTTTATATATATCTTACCTGTTATAGATAATCTATATACAAATAGAATAGATATCATCTTATATAATAGAATATCTAATACAGTGGATCAAAAAATGCATTATAAAGAATTATAAATATATTGTGAAAACAGTTATTTTCATTTTACACGTATATTATTAAAGAAAAAAATCATTAATCTATTATTTATTAATTAAACATTTATATATTATTATTATAATATACGTATATGTATGTATATATCATATCATATATGTATTTATACATACAATAGATCTGTATAAGATTAATAAAATTATAAATTCAATGTGAAAAATACAATCTTTTTTTTTCTTGTTTTGAACTTAAAGAACACATAATATATATGTGGTTTTGTTTTTTTTTCAATCTTTTGTATTCGCAGAAAAGATCAATGGTGTTAAATTATATATTTATCAATTTCGCTTATTTTAAAAAGCAAAAAATAAACGATAACCATCAAACTAATTATGTTTTCTATAACTATACATTCTATTTCCGATGTTCGTAATCTAGTTATTTAATCTGGTTTTATCCAATTCAATTTTTCAAACTATATGTAATTATAATGAAATAATAATTCCAGTGTTCTTATATCACATGTAAATCTATAAATTTTAACTGATACGTGATGATTGTAATTATATGAATATGAAAAAAAGAATTTTTGAATTAAGTATTTTAATAATTTTTTTATTTATATTTAGGACAATCAGAAGATTGGGTTTAGCGTTGGTATAAAGACAATCCAAAATTTTGTCAGATTTTTAAATTTAATTTCTTTTTTATTAAACAAACGATTGAATAAAATAATAATTGATTCCTTAAATTATTAAATCGTAATAATATTAATGTTTATCATTTTTATACGTTTACACCATCTTATAATTTGTTGGACAAGAATCACATTGCTATAGTATAGATAAAATATATAGTATTCATTTATATATTTATTATTTATTATTATATTATACCATTTAAATTTTTAATTATATTAAAAGTAAACCATTAAATAAAATTAAAAATATTATTTTTATTTCTAAACCTGTATATATATATATAATAATAATAATACATATTCAGATATAAAAATATAATAACCATATTATTATAATTAATTTTGTACACCTCTCTGTTTGATAAACGAATAATAAATATAACAATAATAAAAATTCTACATAATATTTCTATAGATGAATATAAATCAAATTTTATAATCATATTCATTAAAGAAAATTTCAACATTATGTTATGTTATTTTATTATTATGTTTTCTATTTTTACAATAAGTTTCTTTAACATTAAAAAATAAAAATTAACTAAAAGAGAATAAAAACTTGACCATTACTGATACATTTAAGATGTAGAAATGTTTTAATATATATATATATATATAATATAGCAACAAACAACCGTTAAGATGTTCTTTTTCTGAGTCTTTCTTGATCTTGATTCTGTATTTTATTTATTTAGAACGAAATGCGATGTTTAAATAAATACGTTCATTCCAAAATATGAAATATCAATTTCTATTGATGTTTTTAATATTTATTTATATATACTATATATAGAAATCCACTTTTAGAAATAGACATCTTCAAGTCCTGATTTAATTCCTGATTTAATTGTGGACATTAATAAAACAAAGTTAAAAAATTATAAGAAAGTTACAATTGAAGGAGTGAAGAATTCCAAGGAAAAATCATTGAAATGAGGAATACAATAACACCAGATGAATGAAAAACTTAGTAAATACAACGTCTAAGAGAATGGAGGCTATCATAAAAGCCAAAGGAGGCGTTACAAAGGTGATTAGTGGCGTATAATATAAGTGTCCGATATTATAATGGTCAAATTATTTTTTTGTGAAATTGAATCATTTTGATTTAAATTCCATAACTAAGTGAATTTAAAAGTTTTATTACTTCTGTCTGCGCAATTATTTAACTCCGAACCATCATTCTATGAAATAAAATTGGAAGGATTAAAAAATTATTGTTTAAAGTCCTTTCGCGGCATCTCAAAGTCGAGCATACGAATAAAATAGCAGGTGCCCGATATAATAGTGGTTAGAGTAGTATATATAATGAATATATTGAGAATTGTAATAATATTATATATTCATCAATTCATAGTAAAATAATTTTATTGTCATCATTATTTTATATACTATAATAAGTAATAAGTAATGATTAAATCAATAAACAATTTTCAGAATTTATATTATAAAAAAAATTTCCAACTAAATTACTAAGCCAATAAGACGGTATATAAAAATAAGAAACTATCACATTTCATTGCCCATTGGAGTGCGTTGTTTTGTTTAAGAACATTTTTATGAAATAAAGATAAAAAATGAATCAAAAATAGTTTTTGATATATATATTATTTTACATATATATTAAATTAATAATATTTAAATATTGAATTTATTATTTTTATTACGTGTTTTTTATCCTTTGCGGACCATTCAAATGTGACAATTAAACGTTTTTTAGTGGTATGTATAAAGATAAATACCGAATGAATGTATTTTATAAGATGTTTTTCATTTAAATTAAAAACAACATATAGAATATCTATATATATATATATATAAAATATCCGTGTATATGTAGATTTATACATCGCATTATTATACTATTGTTGATTCGATATGTTTCTATTCTATATTGTATATATTTTATATATAAATATATAAATTAATGAGAAGGTATGAAATTATAAAGTATGTATTTATTTATACATAATATCAGAATTGTTTTCCATGGTAAAATATTTATGTAAATTTAAATGGTTTTGTGTAATCATCGGACTATGACCAATTATGTGAAAAAAGTGTTATATTAATTGTTTTAAAAAGCAAGAAAAAAAAATCAACTTATAAACAACAAGTAAAACGTACCATATAATTACAAAAATAAAAAAAAATTTTTATATAAAAAATTAATATATTTATACTAACAAAATAATATTATAGGCTATTTTTATGTACGTATAATATAATGAACGACGAACAAATAAGTGGTGTTAATAGAGTATAATCGTATATACTATTTAGAATTTTTTTTTCCATATATAAATCTAAAATTCTTATAATTAATGTTTTCCGTTCTTTTATTGTTCAAACTCTATTCGTATTTTTTCACATTTTTTTCCATATATAGATAATTTATAGTATAAATGTATTTATTTATACATTGTTTTTTTTTGTTTGTATGTATATGAATTAATTACAGAATAATTTTATTGTCATGTATAGAAAATTTTTTATCCAGATATAAAAAGAAAGAATTTGTTGATACCACATAATCAAATACACTTACTACTTATATATAATTAGATAATTTCGATCATTGGTGATCTCATCGCGATCGTTGGTATAGCCAATATAAGGAACTTTGGAGCATATAATCATAGAATACAGAAGAATTCATATAATCATAGAATACAGAATTGTAAAATACAGAAACAAATTTTATTTCGATCACAAAATTCGATTACATTATGTAAAACCATATAATATATTTTCTGACACGCTGTAAACCAATCTTTTACATATTCAGTTACCCGCTCATAAATATTTTATGCGTACATTTTGCTAAAAGTTGTTATAAATCTTATAAGATAATTCTATATATATATTATTATATAGAAAATATTCTCATTATATAGATATTTTAATTTACATTCTTTAATTCCTATTTCTTTAAAATCGCAGAAAAAAAGACTTATGATATATCATATACAAATAATATATATTTGAATTGTTCCCATCATTTTTTTTAAATCATTATATAGCATCTAAAAATTTCATGACCATATCTATATAATATATAATTATACAGCGAAGTATAATCAAACAATAAAATATTTACAAATTTTGAACCAACAACACATTTATATACATATAAATGTAATATAATAAAGTATATACATATAATGAGATACTATATAATTAATAAGAATCTTATAATATATTCATATCTATATATAAAAAAATACATTATAAAAATAATATAAATATAATGACTTTATTTAAACCAATTATATACATAAAGCTATTTATGAATTTAGATGTACTATTCTGTAATAGACAGACTATAATAATAGCATCCGTTTATTAAAGTAACCAAAAATAATTGGTCGCCCATATTACAGAGGATATAATCTCATATGCCATTTCAATTGAAGATCATTATAAAATGATTTTGTGTTAATGATTCGCAAATAGAAATATTTCGTTTACCAAAAATCACCATTTTTTGATATTTTAAAATCGAATGAGATATCTTTTATTATTTGATGATATACTAAACATCAAAAATAAAATTCGAAATGTAAATAAAAAATGTCAATTTAGCGCCCCGAAAATCTCGGCATTTTATTTATTATTCATATACATGGAATTAACAATTTAATATAAACTAATATGTAACACATTTGCAACACCAAAAATTTAATTATATTGCAATTATTAAAATTATTTGTTATAACCCTTATGAAAATCATAATTGTAAATACATTTATTATTAAATTTTAACATAATGTTTGCATTCACAGAATTTTTCATAAACACATATTCTTTGAACATTTAAGCTTTTTATATAACTTTCCAAGAAAAGTTATGATGTAAATTTTCTTGAATCTATTTTGAAATATTTATATATATATGATATCAGATATGATAAGTATATATAAGTAATTTTATCTACAGTAATCAAAACTTTTAATATTGCATTATATTGCAATGTGTTTAATATCTACCTATGTATAATATAAGAATTATGGTAAGAATCTATTAAGAAAACAAAATTATATATATAATTTAAGAAATTTGTGATACCTGAGGTTTTAAAAAACAAAGTAAAGGATAATAGCAAACCAATTAACCTAATTTTACTCTAAAATTCAACCAATTATTTAATTATTATATATAGCTCATATAGATGTAATATTAATAACAAATAAATTATATAATTATTATTCGAATATACCGTTCATCATTATTTCTATATACGGACGTTTTAAATATTACATCATACCATATATTTTTGTAAAATATTCGCATAAATAAAATTTCAGAATTATTTGTTAACAATCATAAGAATTAATAAACTATTTTTATTGCAAATCGGTTTCGGTAACTTTAAAGAAAATATTTTATATATTTCATGTGTATAAAATACCAATAATATTTATAATAATTATTGAACAATAAATATTTTTATAAATAATTTATACAACTATATATGTATTATATCTATATTGAAAAATTACATACTTTTAGTTTGTGTTTACAGCATATGTGGTTTGTTTTTTTTTTAAAGATAATCAATAAATATGTGATTATCTGCATATGAATTTGTTCACATATGATCGGTAAATCGCGTAATTTTGATTTAAGTTAGTAAAATTATAGTAATTTACTTTCGGAATGTTTTTTTTTATTCAAATATTATTTCTTTCATTATATAGTTAAATTATAATTTTAAAACCTGATGCTGATCAGTGAGTTTTGTCTTTTAGTTATATACATATGTATTTTTCTAGTTATATAAGTCGGTATCTATATACTATGATAATATAATTATAAGACTGTGAAAAATGATGATCAATTCTTTCTGATCATTATAATAATTGTTAAAAAAATACATATATAGACAAATTATATTTATGTAAAGTTATGGGTTTTTTCATCTATAGATTCTTGCTTATATATGCATATATATGTACTAATTATACATATATAAGAAATTACATAGAATTATTTTATACTATTTTATAACCAAGTACATATAATATTATATAGGCATAAGATACTTATTAACAAATTAAAATTTATATAAACATTAGGTCATTAAGTGCATACATATTTTCTTTTTTTTTTTTTGGCTATTGATCTCTGATATTTTTTTTATTTTGTTTTTTATTTCATTAGAATGTATCATTATCAATTCCTACACATGTTTTTATATATATTTTATTTTAATTAATAATTTATATAATATCTGTAGTAAATTAGTTTTTGATGATCTGTCGGCTGTTAATATAGCTGAATAGAATGTTAACATGAGACAAATAATAAATAAATTGACCAATTTGAATTTTAGTGGAAAGATTAATTGTAGTTTTCAGGAAAAGTCAGTTGTATTTTTTTTGCCGAAAATACTATGTAGATAATATTGTTATTTACTTATACGCATGTTGAATCAAAATTCGGATTTAATTTAAATATTAATAATGTTATAAAATGTAGCATTGTTTGTTTGCGAGAATGGATATTTTGTCATAGTTTGGGTCGTATTTTAATCACAGATATTTAAGACAAAAAGTTCAATAAAACAATTTAAAAATATTTACAAATTTAGTTAAGTTTGTTTTTTTATAATTAAAAAAATCAATGAAATTGTTTAACATTTATTAGTAATAATTGAATCTAATTGATTATTCTTCTTTAACAAAATATCTGCTACGTTTAATTATTAAACATTTTATAATTATGTACGTATAATCAAAATATTTTTGGAGTTGTTTTTGTGATGTAAACTCTTTAAAAGTTCAATGAATTAAAAAATTTCACAATCAAAATTGGAAACGTTCCGTTAAACAACATCTTTGCCATTTACAGTCATTGATATGTATATTTATTCATCAATGTGTATTAACATATAAACAATTAAAATAACTAAATTAATTTTTTTTTCTCTTTTCATATAAATTTCTTTACTTAATGATCAATTCAAATATAAATAATCGTATACACGCGTATGTACACATATAGATATAAAAATTTAATTTATTTAAACATGTTTGTTGTTGTCATTATTATTGTTTACATACCGTAAGAAAGAGTATATACAGCAGCGTATGTATAGAATAATCTATCTATATAGACACATACCATATCAAATAGAGAAATATGGTATGTATATGAAAAAAATATACCTTTAAGAATTAAAAATTCTAACGGTATTAAATTTATTGAAAGAAATCTCACCTTATCGATAAATTCACAAATAATAAACAAAAAGAAAAATTAAAAAAACCATCTTCTATAAATATATGTGAAAAATAAAAGAGATGTTAATAATTATAGATTCTAAATTGAAATATAGAGACAAAAAAATATATAATATAAATGTATATCTTAATAATATTATATACTTATATGTATATAAAGCCATTATTTTTTATATGTCGATATTCCTTTATTTAATTTATTCATACATTTATATATAGTTATTTATAAAATTACTTTATGGTCATTTTAAGATATTCGTATATATTTATATATATATATATATACATATATATTATATATGTAGTCTTTTAAACACTCATATATAATATATGGGATTGATAAATATCTGTTGACCAAATACAGTTCGGTAAGTAAACATAATCAATATTATATATATATTTATATATACTTTACTTACTCATATAATGTATAATATTATATAATATAATAAGTAAAAATTTATATTTATACGGTTATAACATAATTTATTAAACAGATATTATTAAAAACAAGATTCTTGATCTAAATATATACACGTTTAAAAATCTAATAAATATATGTATATTATATGATATATACAACACACAATTCTACATATGCTTTTATTCTCCAAAAAAAAACATTATAAAAGCTATACCTTTAACAATCTTTTAATATGATTATATATATGTATATAATAAATAAATACAACATATGTATATAATATTATTTATATACCCATTGTACATATATATATATATACACATACATGATATGATCTTTTCTAAATATATATTTATATCGCATATATAAAATAAAATATAATATAATATAAAGCAATAACTATATATAGTATCCATTCATATATATATATACTCTAAATGTATAGAATATATATGTATACATATGTACGTAGTATATTCGTTTAAGAACCATAATCCGGTTATTTCAATTTACTATGATTAGACTTTATATATTTTATATTATTCTATACATGTTTTCTTTTTGTTTTTTTTTTTGTTGTATGAGATATATTCCCTTGACATCACTTATATATTGTTGGTATTTTATATTCCGTTATAATTAATGAATTAATTAATTTTTTTAATTGTTTTTTTTTAAAGAATAATCGTTATAATATATAAATATAATATATTAGAGTTTTATTAAATGGTGGAAAAACGCCATACGTCTTTGTATATATATATATATAGATACTTATTTATTTGTGTATATATAAGCATCGCATGAGATGAGATTATTCGGATTAAGAATAATTACGCATTATACATAGCTAATTAAGTTTTGTATTAAAATTTCCACTTCCTATATTAACTAGATTTATAATGTGTGTATGCTAATAATAACTCCGATTAACTACACATATTATATAAATATATACAGTAAAACATGTAAATAATGATAAACATAAAGAAAATATTGTACAAACATCATTGTTTGCGGTGTACTCTAAAAACTAAAAAACTAAAACTTATATTGGTTTTTTTTTTGAAAAATTAAATTTCGTTATCAAATACAATTCCTTTTCTAAATACACATGTTATACATTAAAAAAGTTCGATTCGTTTGAACGTTTTTCAAAGAACACTGTTAACAAAATTCATTATTAAGTAAATTAAAAAAATTCCTTTAAGAATCAATTCAATTTTATATATGAATAGCAATATCTAACCGAAGAAGCAATCAATCGTAATGCCAAAGCCTTAAGAGTTAAGATCAATGAACATATACTTATAGTAAACAAATAAAATTGATGTAAATTGCAAAACTATGAATGATTGGTGTTTTCCTCATTTATAGAAAAGTTAATCTATAATTTAGAAATACAAAAAAAGAAAGAAAGAAAAAAAAGATTTGAAGAATTTTCAATGAGTACCAATTATTAAAGCATCAGAAGATTATATAAAGTTATGTATAACATATAACTTTGGTTAATGAATAAAAAAATAAATAAATATTTAATTACATCACGTATTCAATATAAAGATATGTTTTATAATATAAAAAATCACTCTGTAGGAAATAAAAATACATATATATATATATATATATTCTGGATTTAGATTTCTGGAACGCTTTTTATATTGAAATTTTATAACATTTTTTTACGCTCATTGATATAGGGATACGCATATAAATTGTAATCAAAGCTAATCTATTTTCCAATAAATATATATTTATAGATATTCATAAAATTATAAAGTTTTTATTAACATTAAAATTAAGAAAAACGTATGTAATTGTAAAATAAAACTTTCTTATTTGTTTTATCAATAATGTCAATTATGAAAAGTTTTTTGTTTTTCAAAATTTACATAATCTACAATATATATTTAAAAGGTAATATTTTTCTATATACGAAATATTAAAATTATAATATTTAAAAACGTTTCGTAAATCATTAAAAAATATTGTTGAAAAAATTAAAATTTCACAAATTGTTATTTGTTTATTATTTCTTTTAAAATCTTATAAAACATACATACTTTGAGCATTTTACGATAAATAAATATAATAAAAAAAATTTATATTAACAATTTTGAAGAAGGAAAAAAACACAATAATTTTATTGATCTTTTATGCATACATGCCAAATCGTAACATTTATTTCATCGTTCAATACAAAAAACCATCTGACTGAGATAATTTTTTAACAGTTATTCAAATAATATAAAATACTACACTAAAAATAATATATTTACTTGTTTATATACATACCTTATATATAAATATATAGATATAAATAAAATCGTTTATGTCACTAGTTCAATTTGAGTAATACACATTATTTAACAACTTTCAGAAAATATATTTTTAATTTATTCTTTAATATATAATATAAAAAAAAAATTCATAAAAAATATTAGTCCATTTCCATTTATTATTTATAACTCAACTCAACACAATACACATAAATCGAACCATTCAATACTTGAACTAAATAAATAATGAGCTCTATTTTATTTTATTTTTAATTGGTATTAGATCATATCTCTAAACAAAATAATTGTTATTATTCACACTTTATAGGATATATCAAATAGAAATATATTATTTTATACCCATAGATTAAAAATAATAAAAATTTTTTAATCTTAATCGAGATATAATTATAAAAAGATCACACAAAACAAAAACAAAATAAATAAAGAAAAATCAACATTATGTTATTCCAGTAAAAATGTATGTAACATATACGACTAAAATATCCCGCAGCTAATGAAGAACTAAACTTATATTATTATTATTAACATTAACAACTATATACGATACCAAATACCAACTATATGCACACAACGACACAACTCGAAATTCATCTTAAAAATTTCTTGATCAATGATGATCATCATATTATTTTATGTTTTGTTCGTACCGTCTTTCTTTTCTGTTTTATTATAATTGATTTTTATATATTACACAGTAAACCAAAGATACTCGGCATCAATTTTTTTTTGTAAATTATAAATATTGGTATTATGTTTTATCGTTTTATTGATAGATATTAATATTACATTGTAATAAATTGTTGCTCTATCTTAAAAGTACATCGGGTACCTTCAATTGTATATAAGATACAATTGATATAATTTAGTCAGGTCGAGGATGAATGACGAAGATGAATGTACGCGTTTAAAATGTTTATAATAAATGTAAAGAAACATAACAAAGAAAATATTTTAAATGTTGTGGATCTTTCGCATTATATATCGTCATCATATAACAGATCATTTGTATATAAAAATTAGATGTTTTTTAACAAATTTTCAGTGAATAATTTTATTCGTGTATTTAACGGAAGAACAGTGTACTGACAATTTATGAATATAAATAATTATATATAACTTAATGGGATATAGAAATTGAACAATTTTTTACAAATCAAATAAAAGTCACAACAAAAAAGGCAATTTTTCTAAAAGTCTAAAAATCAACCAGTTTTTTTGATAATAAACTATTGAATACTATTTTTCAGCACAGACAAAATATGATATTTATCATTCCAAAAACTTTGACTATCAAAGTAGAAACAAAGTAATAGATTATTACTATTTATATGTAAATTTTACAATTTTATATTCGATATACATTTAAAAACTTGTATATCTTTCATAATCGGTTTAAACCTTAAATAAATAAATCTAAATTATAATTCATTTTTATATATGTTTAATTTCACCGCAAAATAACTCTATCCAAAACCAATTCTCGTATAACTATTTTTTTATGTTTATTAAAAAAAACATAATTTTATTTTTATTAGCAAATGTTATATGATATTATTAATGATATATAGCTCTACGTGGAAATACTCATTTTGCTTTTTATTATTTTGGATATTATTGATATTTAAAAATAAAAATTATGCAAATTTTTTATTTAATATTATTATACGTAGATATAGTGTATTTATTACAAAACAAAATATAGTTTCTCTATTCTCACGATATTATACATACGCAATGCACCTACCAAATGATTAAAATTATAATAATGTATTCCGAAAAAGTAAAAACCAATAATTATTATCTTATTTATTGTATTGTTTAACCAATCATTGAATCATATCATATATATAACATAACAATACACAATACATCAATATTATGATATTATACATTCTAAATATTAATATTTGCATTGTTAAAACTGAGTTTAATAACATCAAAAATAAAGATATACATACATGTATAAACACGTGTGATTATTTTAATTTTAAATGCATTTTTTTATTACTTACATAAAAATTATAATCTTTAAAATAATAATTTATTTTAAAGATAAATATATTATTTAAATTAATATTTCAAATGTTAAAAAATTAGATACCTAAAAAATCTTAGAATCTGGTGTTTATCTTCAATGCAACAAATAACCATTTCATATCTGTACGAGTGTACGATATTTACTTCAAAAAAATGAATTAATTAATTCAATTTAAAATATACACAAAGCATTTGAATAATTCAGCAATAAATTTTTTAAATAAAGTCATAAATAAAATGTTGATGAATGAAATGAAGTGCTTAATTAATAATATAATACAAATAACGAAATAATATAATAGAGATATTGGTCATCATACAATTTAATAATTAGCATTTGAATTGAAATATTATTTGGAACGAACACCTTTGATAAAAAATATTAAAAACTAAAGTTAATACACCTTTTATTTTATTGTATATATTTGTTCAAAAATACACTTTCCCTTAATCTGTAAGAATTTAATAGAAAGTGAAGGTTAAATGTAAATTACGTATTGTAATAAATATTAAGGTATGTAAAGATATCTATGTAGGTTAATCATATATAATATATGTGCGTGTAAATGCAGTACACGTGGAATCCATCATTTTTATTTTTGATACAAGTTTATCAATTTATAGGAGATTTATCAGATAAATTAAATATATTATTTTAAGTAAGATACATTATTTTTGGTATTTAAATTAAATATACATAAATAACTATTTCACATAATATCTTCAAAAAAATATAAAGTTTTAGTTGGATTGTGTGATACATTTGTATTGATTCTATTTCATTATATATATAATCGTTATTGTTATTTGTTATTCGATTTATGTGCAAAATAATACAACACAAACAATATATATTATATATAAATCAATAAATATAAATGGAGATTTCAATATCAACCAAATAAAGTATAATCATCTTCAACAAATGTATGAATATGCATATTTTTAGTATATTTATATATTATATTACATTTATATACTATGTATGTCTATTCATTTTAGTCTAGTACGAGTATAAGTAATATGTGAAATATTTTAAAATAGAATAAATGTATATATTTATTGGAATCACAGTCATACAACTTCAATTGCAACAAAGAATCATATTTATTATTATAGATTATTATAAAATATTAAATTATTTATTTTTGAATATCTATCGCATGAACAATTAATCATATAAGCATAACTCAAATAAGCGTTAATTCAATAATTTATTTTAAATATAAGTAATATGTAATACTTGCAATTTGAAAAAATTAATTAATTTTCAAAAACATTCAGCCAAAACTCGTCAAGTCAACCAATATCGGTAAATGACTGTTTCTGGGATATATTATTTATAGATATATGTTAGATAGTACAGAAACATAAGTTTAGAATCTTTTAAATATGAATATTTATCCCTCGTATAATATTTGCAAAAGATACCCCTATATTGATATCGAATGTGTGTGCATATAAGTTTGTACACATTTGAAATATGTTTATTTTTATTTGTTTAATACAATTTAAATTGGTTTCTACTATAAATTTATATTTGTTTCACTGAATTTTCTCTATAGATATTTTTTTACGGTGATATAAGAATAGAATATAATCTATACATATATGAAAATGGTACCAAAAGAATTTTTGTTTTTAAGTACATATATATAATATATGCAAACAAACGTAGATGTATATCACGATATCACAAAGTGATATATAGATATGATATACCCAAAATACCTAAACACATATATACTATATATTCAATTGAATAAAAAATACTATATGGTAAAGCATTTACACATTTAAAACATTTTATATCTCATATACATATATGAGAATTATAAGCATATATGATATATGTATGTATATATCTATAGTACATTTTTAAAAGAAAATTATATATGAAAATTCATACTATTTTCAACATAGAATGCGGAAAAACTTTATTCATATATCCTATAGTTCGCAAAATTAAATTTCATGACAATGCATTTTTAAGGGAAATGAAACATCTTGACATACTTTAAAACGGAAAAACCAACTGTACTTTAGGATAAATTATATTTAATATATATATAGAGTATGTTTATAAAAGAAATGGTATATACAAAACGTATATAAGAATTTAAGTTTAAGCAATAGAAATATATATCTGTATAACCGTAAATATGGGTAAAGATATATATGTAAATAAAACCTTTCTGCATATATGCGAAAATTTATCGAAATAAGAAGAAAATTATAATAAAATTTGATAACATTCAATATACAGAAGTAAGAAAAAGCGCGTGCGAACACTGAATGGCATTCATGTTTACAGACAAAAATTTCAAAAATATATGTATTACCATGTATATAATATAGAATATATATAGAGACAATAAATTTTATAATATTTATTTTTTCTAAATCTTTTTAACAAATTATTTTAATATTTTATGTATTAAATATATTGGAATAACTTTTTTATTTTTTATTTTTTATACATAAGTATATACGTAGCTTGTTATAACATTTTTATACATTATATTTGAGTGGATTTTCCTTAACAAATTTTCTTTAAATATATATGTGTGTCTATTGTATATATATATATATATCACGTACACACATAACATAACTTAATAATAATAATTCATATATTTTCCCTCTTATTTGTATACTCTTTTATGTAAAGTAAAGTATATGTTAATAAAAAAAATGCATGTAAACATATATTTTATAAGTTGTATACATTTCCACATCAATAGCTTATTAAAAAAAAAAAAGAAGAATTTCTTTATCGGAATAAATTTTGTTGTTTTCGTTGTTATATATATCAATACTTGTTTTTTCATTTATTCATGCATAGATAATCTACATTGAAAATGTATTCTTTACCGGAAAATTGGTTTATGATAATTTTTATATAACATCCATATATATTATATGTATAAATATATATATTTATATATTTTGAATGTAACAATATACATATTTTTGAAATATACATGTACATATGATATTAAAGAAATAATTTTATGGGGGATATATGGTTAATTTAATTCAAAATGAAATGTATGAAGTGCGTATAAACAACGACGAGCATATATAATATATATGATAGTCTCAAAAGTGCTTTCGATCCCGGATATATTTTTATAAAAATATTGTATTATAAAACGAAGATTTAAATATACATAAGGGCATTTTAGAATATACGTAGGCTGTTAAATCGTAACCTTATTAATATTAAAAAACACATACAATAATGTTATAATTCTGTATTAATATTTCAGCGATTACTTTACATACTATTATAGATATCATTCAAAAATTCAATGAGATTTTAAAACATCTCATATAGCATTATATAGTCATGTTGGTAATGGATGTAATTGAATCTATAGAACTGTGATTGGCAATAAAGTAAAAATATATTCATAATTTTACATTATGTATATAAGAGAATCTACAATTAATTGATAAGTTGAATACGGAATATTGTAAGTTAAAAAATAAACATACACTTTATTTTGCTCAATAATAAGAAATATATATATATCTAAACATTTATTTAACAATAATTTATAAAATTTCATTCTGTATATATTTATAACATAAACTACGAAAAAACAGTAATTACTATTTATATTTATCTTAAATAAATTAAAATTTGTATATAGAATGCATTTTATAAAAATATTTTATTGCAAGGTTTCAACGGAAAATTAAACTGAATGAAGATAGATATTTTCTTCCTGTTTATACAACCATTATACAACATATATATTACATTGTGCAAATATATATATAGCTATAATATTTTATGGTATTAGAATTACTATGTAACAATTTCAATTAAATGTTTTAATAATAAAAACTGAGAAACAAAAAGTGTATTTTGTTTTTGTTTTTCATATTATATATATATATATATAAATTCCGCGTTTTTCATTTAATTGAAAATGTTTTTCGACTATATCTATATAGAACTAAAATAATTGAGCTTTCACTTTAAAATGTCTACGCTGCTTTTTATATATCTATATATACATTTGTTTTTAATATACATATATATAATTAAATGTAAACTTTTTGTTTCTTGAATATAAATATATACATATCGATATATATATATCTATATAAAGAAATATATACTATAATATGTAAACATATATAGAATTTAGAAATTATATATATATGATATATATAACATATATGATATAAACATATAAAAAAATATGTGTAGCATTTATTATAAAATATAAAATGAAAATTAATTTACTAACATGAAAAATACATCTAATGCTGTGCGAAATATATATAAATAAAATATATAAAAGTTCGCAATCCGACAGCGAATCAAACAGAGATAGAAAATGAGTAACTGCATGCAAAAAAAAGAAGAAAAAAAAATGAAATATATAACCTTTATTATATATGAATGGAAAACTGTGAAAAACTATAAACATCCCTGTCTGTATATATGCTTTTATATCATATTAAAGAAAATGAAATGAAATAGTTTCTTTTAATGTACAAATAAAAATAACGACTAAAATTATTTATTTTATTTTATATGTATAAACGCGTATTATACATACAAATATGTATTATGTGCTAGTTGCTCATTTTGCATTATATATGTATAGGATGTTTAATATAATATATATATATGACGATGGTGTATACTTAAAAATGGGTCAAGAATTCTTATTTAAAAATTATCGGTTTTTTTAGTTTTCCTCATACTCACACTATACCCATCACCAGTTTCATATACAGTTTTGAAACATTTTCAAGATAAAATACTTTTATTTCACATATATAAATGAATATGTACTTATGTAGCTATGTATAGAAAGATAGATAGATATAGAAACACATGCATATATACAAGCAGTAAGGCTATAAGCCATAAGGATATAACGATATAACCATTTCGTAGATAAAATATAAAAACGTGTTGAAAATTTTAATGCATCATATATACAATAATATAACAATAAAATTTATTATTATTTTAAAGAGATATATTACATTTTATTTTGTTGTTATTTATTTATATATATATATATTTATATTACGACGCGATGCAGTTTTCTACAATACATTTATTTATATATATAAATTTATATTACAGCAATGTAATGTTATAAAGTTTTTATATCATCGTTTCAAAACTATTTCTTGATTTATCAACGTTTCATTGAAATGAAATATTTCAATTGTTACATATTAAAGCATTACTTCCATATATACAAACGTAATATATACCAATATTATTTATTATTATTATTTATGTGGAAATATAAGAACATTTTTTATGAAAGAGTTCAAGTATGTATATATATAGTTATTTAACTATTGTATATTTGACTGTATGATTATATTTAATAATAGTATATTTATTTTTTGAAGATGTTCATTAAGTTAATATTGATGTTGTTATACTTTAAACATATCATTATTTTTTTTTAATTTCCGCAATGTTTATATATCAAGTGAAATGATCGATTTTTGTTTACAATTTAAATATACTTAATTAATTGGGGAAATAAGTACCTCAATTATTGGAAATTGATTGTAGTTGATTTATTACAATAGATTTGTTGAAAATTTCAACTTCATTTTTAACATAGTATTTCGAATAACTTGTTGATTGCCGCATAGAATTTTATGATCACATAATAACTCAAATCATTTTATTTTTGTTTTGCAAATATTATGGTTATTCTGCATTACCGCAAACATATTTCAAATATATATACATATATACATTTTTTTATTGTTGATTTTAGTTTTGATAACGATTTTATATAAAAAAAAACTATTCCTGATGGCTCGGCTCCATCATTTTAAATTGGATTGTATAAATTCTTTATTTTTGGTTTTACACAAAATTATATACCGTGTATTTATTATCTAATCGCAGAATAAATTTAAATTAAAAATAATTATATTTCTCTGCTGAATTTGTGATTTCAAAAAAATATTTATTATACAAATAAGCAAAATCGTTTTACCTCATTGATTCAATTTAATCTTTATAAATTAAGCATAAATATAACATAAAATTCAAAACGAAAGATTAAATGTATAATAATAAATGTTTATAAAATTACCGGTTGACGAATCAAAGAAAAGAATATATTTATAAAATTAGTGTGGTATAGTAAATATTTATAGTGTTATTTATAAACGTTTTAATTTGTGTAACATTTTATATATGTTTATATGAAAAAGTGATTTATCATCTAGAATGTAAACTCACATTTCATCATCATGACTCTATTAAAATGTCACATGCATATAATATAATATATGTAAAATATCGAAATACAACTTTAATTATATAATATATGTATATAATTTAATAAATGGAACTGAAATAAACAAATTAAAAATTAATTTAATTGCAAATGGAACAATTTCACTAATTAGTTTTTTAACAAAATTTTTCAGATGCCATATATAAATATAAATTTAATATATAATATAATATAGATAGTATATATAAAACGAATATAAAAGTTCTTAGTATATACATAATTATATAAAACATTTATGGTTTCTATTTAATTTTTCTGATTCATCATATATCTTTTATTAAAAATATATTATATATATTATTTACATGTGTATCATTTGTATTAATGATATATATATATATATATATATATATATATATATATATATAGTACATATACACAAATTACATTTAAAATGAATGACTTCCCTATAAATAATATATACATTTTTCTATTATATATTATAATCGTAATAGTATAAATAATTGCTTTCTACGAACACATATATTATACACAAATGTAATACTTATACAATTAATACAATAATTTAGATTTCAAGAAACTTTTCTCTATATAGTCTATAAGATATATGCAAACATTAGTGCATTAGAATTTAAAATGTATGGCATAAACTTCAATACAGAGCAGATATATTTAAATTTTATAGAGATTTTAATTGTAAATGCTTTGTTGAGTTAATGGAATATATGAATGCATGTGTGCTTAATTTTTATTTTTAATGAATTTTTTATTGAAAATAGATTTATATTTTTTACTTCTAATATAATACATATTTTTTAGAAAGTAATAATATTTTATAAAATAGAACATTCAATATTGTGTCTTTTTTTAAATCCGCTATGCATATATACTTTCAAGGATACTGAAATATATATACTTACGTTAATCAATGTGAAAATAACAAAATATAGATAACCCCATTAAGTCTATAAGCTCTAGAGTTCTTATCATCCCTTTTAATTAGAATGGAATGAATATGAATATCCAAATTCAGTTAATTATTTTTTTAATATTCTATCATTTACGAATCAAGCAAATATTCGTGAAACAAAGGAATAACCAATAAAAGAATTACTAAAACTAAAAACATCCTGCAAACTAATTTCTATTTATATAAATTTATTATATATTTTTTATTACTATAGATTTTCATACTTAATAAACATATATCGATAAAATATACAACAATCTGATATATAATATATATACCATATAATCAAAGATAAAATAATCATAACTTAATAAACTCATATACATGCTCATTTATATTCAATTTATATATGATAAACTTTCATGGTGTTTTTATATATTACACTATATATATAGACAATTAATATATTATTGTTGGTTGAACTTCAGATATAAACAAGAAAAACACCACAAAAAATAACGAAAAAATAATACTAAATATAGGTATATATAGAATAGACGTGTTAAAGGTAAATAATTCATTTATAGTTTGTCCATTAATGCCAATTATTTTGCTGAGCTACTTAAATATTTGCTTTCATTATATATATTTATAATGCCGTACACATGTTTATCTTTATATATATATATATATATATATATATATATAGATGTGGTATGTATATCTAACAAAACATAAATTTAATAATATATATTAGACATTAGAGTAAATAAATACATATATCAGATAAAAGAAAATCCATCTCTTCGTTATATTCGTTATACATATAGAAGCATGTGTATATAAAGAACTAGCCGGATAATTGATTTATTTGTTAACGAATCGTATCGTATATAATATAAATTGGTAAACATTTTTTGTGTATATTAAAATATATATTTACACATGATATAAATGAACATAATGATTATTATCATAAAGTAACATATTCATTCATTCATTAATAGTTTTTGTTTTTGTTTTTGTGTCTATGATCTGTTGTATACATATATAGTCTCTATATTATGGCTTTTTATTTTATTTTATTTTATATGTTTTATATTTAATGGCAAATTAATCTTAAAAATGTGGGTAGGTGTTGCAACCATTAAACATATATATTTATATATGTATATATACACACACACACACACTTATTTCTAATTTATTTTTAATTATATATCTAAATTTTACACAAAATTATTTACCCATCGCGCAAAGTACACATTTTTTGTGTCTTCTTATTTATAATTGATAGTTAAATGTAAAGTATAAATAAAATAATGTATACAATATTAGTATATAAAAAAAGAACATAAGATCTTATTATAAAATATTTAAATCGATTAGTATAATAAATTTTCCCTGTGAATAGCAATGAATAATTTCTATATAATATTTTGTATACATATACTCTGTTATCTAGATATATATAGACGATAGACCGTATATATTATACATATCTCCATATATATACAAATACCATATACATTCATTAACTTATTTACCGTGTATTATATATCTATATAGGTAAATTTGTATATTAATATCATTTTGTGTAGATAAAGTTTTATGTATAGACACGTACCTTTTGATATGTTTATACACAACGTTTATATTGAGTCATTTATATATAGTTATTTACCAGCATTCCAGGTAAAATAAAAAAAATAAATATGAATTTGCAATATATATATTTTTTTTTGATACACTTTACAGCTGTCGTCATCATCTGAAAATGCGGAAGAGATTACGCGATGTATATTTATATAACGAATATTATAATGTTTCTCATTAACCTTTTGTTAAATTTTACACACAAAAACAATTAAAGGTTTACTTAGAGTGGTATATTTGATGTTGTTTTTTGTCGTTTGTGTTTCATTACCATTTTTTACCGAATAAATGTATATCGTTATGTACATAATTTATAATTTCAGGAATAAAAGTAATATACATTTAAATAGTATATTGAGTATTATTAAATGGTAATTTACAATATATATATTTATTTAAATAGGACATTTTAGATTATATTTTAGATATATATAAATAAACGGGGGCTATATATAGAAATTTTTAGTCGGAGGATTGATTTTTTTGGGGGTGTCCTTCAATGTGGCTAAATATAATTAATTTTTTTTCGTCAATACAAAAGAAAATGGAATAATCTCCTAAAATTGGATTATATACGATTATCAAAAATAATAAATATATATACTCAATATATCAATATCATATATATGTATATCCATAATATTCAAATATTTGCATCACAATTTGTATTATTCTATTATATATAGATAAAAGAATAAATATAGGAAAAAAAAGGAAAAAAATACATCTATTATATAATTATACAATATCTTTTTTAAGCTTTTCTGTGTCAATTTAGGGAAAAACGTATATTTGTGATTTCTAAAAATTATAAACTTGACCTAAATATAAATACTGATATATTCGATGGTATTTTGTTTTACAGATAAATTTTCAAACTATATAAATTTATTTATAAACCTTTTCAATTTTATCGAAATTAATATATTCATAATATATATATGAAAGCAATGCATTACATAAATATTTACATTTATAATATCGGTTTTTTAAATAGTGCATATGTGCTTTATACACTACTTTGTGATTTGACTATTTGATTTTATTTATATTGAGAGGTATACATTTTACATTATATATATTGTGTCATGCTAATATATATATATATATATATATATATATATATATATATATATATATATATATTTATATATTATATATGTATACATTTAAGTTTAACGGGTAGGTATAATATATGTAATTGGTTGTTACTTTCATGTTTTATGTATATTATGTTTTTTTTATTCATTTATAAAGGAAAAACATACCATCATAGAATGTATACACATTTTCATAAATTGAACACTTTGCATAAAATGCTCTGACGCTTTTGTTAATGGATTTTAATGGAATGTAGAATGAACCGCAAGAGAAAATACTTCCTAATACACTATTCAATGTTTGATTTTGAACACTATGTTTTGAATTATACACATTTCGTTTCGGTGGTGTTTTTTTCAAAAACATTAAACAATAATAATATAATAAAAATATCACAATTAGGAAAAGAACATTACTGTCTGAATATAAATTTTTATAACAATAATCATTATAGATATTTCAAATATCATATTTGTATATATATAGTAACAACATAAACCATAATCCTAACAAATACTTTCAATTCTACACGAAGTTTCTCTATAACTATTTATTTGTATAATTTCTTATCACTTTATGTAATATATGTATTGTATTTATAACTATATACAACATACATATAGATATATTAGAAATCTCTAACCAATGTTCTTAAATTTATTACCCTTTTTACGTTTTCTAATACATAAATATATATCTATATATAATATCATCTGTATATAAATTAGATATATACTATATTATATATAAATATATAACATTTCTAAACGGATTCTATGTTTTAGTTGGAAGTAAGATTGAATTTTATTTTGTTTATGAATACGTACACATATATACATGTATACTACAAAGCTAAACAAATAAAAGTTATATTGTTAAATCTTCAGTTTAATATATCATCAGTTTGTTTATAAATTTATTAGCAAAACGGTTAGTTGATATCGTTGTTTTTCATAGGTAAAGCGGCTGCTTGCGTTATATTATATATAATAATCTGGTTCAATTTCGTGAATAAAGTCTATTTATTGTTTTGTGGAATAAAAAATAAAAAAGGAAATTACATCAACATATATATATTATAGATGATTTAGTGATATGTTCCCGGTATATATATTTAAATATAATATATACTCGTATATATACTTTAAATCGTATACCTTTTATATTTTATCATTCTTTTATTATTTTTTTATATATATGTTTTGTAATGATATAAAGGTTATACCCAAAATATCAGATGAACATTTTCTTTATAGAAAAATTTAAAACCATATCTGAAGAGATATTTTATTGTTTGTTTTTCGCATATAGTATATACAAACGCATAGCATATATATTTTATTTATTTCTTAAAATAGCATAACAATATTCCATATTTCAATTTAAAATAATTTAGATATTAAATTGTTTTATTTATATTTACATGCATATAATATAATATGATTTAAATTTAAATTATAACTTATAGAGGAATTTATCACAAATCCTTACGGATTATTTTGTTTATGTACGTCCAAAATATATACATATAAATGAATCAAAATTTTTGTAATAATAAGGGGTTTCATCAGGCGCTATATATATATATATTTGCTGATATAAGCATAAGTTTTTTAATGGACCTTAGCCAAAGTGGAAATAAATTATATTGCATATATAAAATGCGAAATTTGTTTTACAATTTTAGAATTATACATATTTTTTTAAGATTATTGTCATTATTTGTACTATATAGCAAATATATTTTTTTTGTAACCGTTGTATATATAAAGATATAATCCATAATAAAAGGATAAAAACTTTCATAACTATATATAAATAATATCAATGGTAAGCATATATACGAATTTATCTGTATGTCGATGTTTATTATTCAGAATTCTATAATTTTACATATAGATTTTATTTATATGTATGTATAGTGATATTTATTTATATTTCTGTTCCATGAAAAGTTCAATGAAAACTTATTTATACATATATAGTGAAGCATATATAGAGTATAAAAGACATGTCAATTGCAGTTTTTAACAAATATGATTTAAAAAAAATGCAGAAAATATATTGAATATTAAAATTTATGATTTTTCTTTTGCTCACAAATCGTCTATTTAGTTATTTTACTATATTATAAATATAGGAAAATGTTTTGATTAAATATATAGTTTTGCAACTCAATTATACATTATTCGAATATTTTTTTTTTTTGAGTTAATAAAATAAATAAATATATTTTTAAGCTCACAACTTTAATATTTTTGATGAACTGTTTAATTTATTATATCGCAAACTTTAAAATTTAACAAACACAAATTTGGTTGAACATTTTGGTATATTGCTTTCGATTAAACGGTTGATGATATATCTGAAAAATATGGTAATCAAATAATATTTTATTTGTGATTTGGATGGAAATAAAGGATTAAATTAAGTATTTCATGAAAATTAATTTGAATTCAAAATATTATATGCAATTTTCGAAATTGGAATCTTCATCCACATCACACATTTTAAACTATTGGATAGTACATTCCTTTACATCATTTTTCATATGGATGAATCGTTTCATGAAAGAAAAGTACGTTCTAACGATAAAATTCATTCTAATGTATACATTTTTTCCATTTCACTAAAAATGTTTTTCTAAAAAAAAAAATCTAAAAATCATTTTTTTCATTTTTTCAATTTTATATAACATCAAAAAAAAACAAAAATGTAAAATAAACTTTTAAAATTATAAGACTCTTGTATAGAAAAACAACAATTTAAATAATTATTTAATCCTTTTTCGACATTTTTTTCTCTGTTATATATTTTCTAAATTTTATTTGAAAAACATTCTTTTGAATAAATGTTGTATTTTTTTTTGTACAATATTCCTGCATTTAAAATTGTTACAAAACCATTTTATTGTATAAACCTATATTCTCTATACATAAATGTCTATATTACCACTATTATACCACTATATACATATATATATAACCAATATAAATTTGTGGTATACAATTTTATATTTTATATAAATTTTTATCCCTTGGTTGATCAAATAGCTATATATATGTACATATATACTGTATAGATTTTATATGTTTTTACACGTATACAAGCAGCAAAACGAGCAATTTTAGGTAAAATAGTTTTTAAAGATTGTTCGTATTTTTTTTATTATGGAAAATGAACATTTATTTTTATATGATTTTAATTTTAAATAACTTTATTTTATTTTTTGTATAAAATTCATTCAAAGCGATTTACTTTGATTTTTTATCTATAATATATACATAAAGTGTGAAGTAAAAATATCTCTTTAATTAAATATTAAAAAAAAATGAAAGTTATGATAAAACTTTTCTTCTTTAATTAAAATTTTTTATATTTAGCTACATAATATTGCTAATAAACGAAATACGATATTGTCAAAATTATAACTAAAAAGTTTGAAAATGATTAATAACATTATAATAAAAAAAATGAAAATAATATTTAAGATAAACTCTCCTTAACTTCAAAATGAAAAGAAATGTGTACATAAAGTAAAGCAAAAAATATCACATCAAAGAAATATACTTTTTTTTACGGATTATTAAATGATTAGAACATTGTTATGATTGACAATTATGACTACCGTCTATTTTATAGACTGGATACCGAAAAATATATAGTTATGCACATCTTTAATTATTAAAAATTTATTGTTTGTTCATTTAATAAAATTTTGTTATTCATGCAAGATTAAAATTGTATAATAAATGTTAAAAGATTATTAGTTGAAAATTGTGTATAAATCTTTTGTATATACACAAAAAATATACAATTTATATATTTACTACAAGATTGTAGGGCTTATTACTATCGAATCAAAAAAACACTTTAGCTTCATATAATTATTTATTTAACTGCTTTCATTAAAACTACTCTACTGATATCAATTAATGGTCTGCACATAACGAATGCTGATTAATCTCTCTGTACAAACAATAGCATTGTTTACGGTATCGATAAATTATACCGGGTGCCCCATGATAAAATCCCTACATATTATATATGTATGATGTTACACATAAATAAATTTGAATGCAAAATCAACATCAAATGAATATTATGTCATAAAAATAAATATATGTAGAAAATGTTGATATTTGTTTGAACATATACAATTCCAAATCTATATATGAATGAATTAGTATATTCACGAAATCTTATTGATATGTAGAACTTTTTTTATTATTATTATTTGAGATTTCAATTCCATATATGTATATCTTGTTCATTGTTCGGTTTTTGTTGTTTGTTTGAATGCTCTCCTCATTCACATAAAATTGATATAAAATATTTTTTGTTTACGTGAACGAATACTGTAAATATATAGCCAGAGTAAAAAGTAAAGTATACATTGAAAATATACGCAAATAATGTATATTGAATATTTGTTTTTATCTAAATGTATAATATATATTGTGATGATGAATGTGAATGATTTTGTATATACATATATGTATTTGGCAATTTCTAAAGGAAATGAATGGTATATTAAGATCTGTATGCAAAAGGTTCTTATGTACATGCATCTTTTTTATTTACGTAAATATGTTTGATAATGATATTGATATAGTTATTGCGTCTGTATATACAGTGCACATATAAAACAAATTTATGTTTACTCGTAAAACAAAAACTCATGTCCAAATAAACAAACTTATATAAAAATCAATGTTGTAAATACAATGAGATATGATATATTATGTATGACCAAAAGTTTATATTTTATATTATGTGTATATAACACATATATATTGTAAACAAAAATATATTACGATCATGAAACTCATTTGTAAAAAAAAATATTAAGTATACTTGATGAGCAGATATATATATATATATTAAAGTTAATTTATAGCTATACATCTATATGCATACATGCAGAAAAATAGAACGAAATTATTTTATCTTTGCAATGACCTTAATGTTAAATTAAGAATCCTGTACATACAATATGCGGTAATGTACTCTTTTGTATTCTGCTATATTTTTTTATATGTTTAGCCAATTTTTATATGTTTATCTATAATAAAATTGTTCCCTCGTATTGAAAATTGTCGATAACTGAAATTCAAAAATATTTATGAATATACAAATTTCATTGTTTCTTGAACAAAAGTGTTGAGTTTTTTATCCAACAATTTATGACATTATCATTTTAAATTCAATCAAATTTGCGTCCTATCATTGATATTAAATTTAAAATGTTATTATTTGTTATAATAAGAATAATTATTTTATGTTACGTAATTTCCATGCTTCGGAATATGCATTGATATAATAAATAATCAATTTACGCAATAATCTCTCATTATATATAGTTTTATATATTTATTTAACCAAATATATTATATGATTATATGTATATAATGATGATGAAATTGAAACTCAACAAATTATTATATACGCAAACAATGTTGTTACATGTATACATGAATTATATTGATATATTCCTCTATGTGTTTATATACATAGTATATATAAATATATCTGTTATGCACATGGTGTTGTACAAATTTACCATATAGTTAATATATATATATATATATATATGTATCTGATATATTGAAATACGGTATTAAACATTGTTATGTAACCCTCATTCTGTTACAAATAAACACCATTAAACAAAGTTACAATTGCTAACACACACGCGTATATACAATAATATATAACTATTGAACCAAGCAGGTACATATTTATTTGTATATACATTAAATATATAACAATTTGTAATACAATATCCTATATCCAAACATATATAATTATTATTGAAAACATTCATCAATTATTTGAATGTTCATATTCTCGTCATATATCTATCTACATATAGTAATCTATAATAACAAACTATAATATATAATTTCGCATAGAAAATGTAATAATAAAATTAATTTGCATGTAAGCAATACACATAACTTTATGATCTAAATATAGTTATATATTACTATATAATATGATAATATATATATATATAAATATAAACAATATTACATTCAGCAAAATATCCTCCAATTATTGCGATACAGTTATATCGATTATCGAAACCGATAAATATATTTGAGTAAACAAAGGATTAACGCAATACATATATATATGATATATACATAGCATGGTAGCATATATATATAGGGTTTAAATTAATTTATTGAATAAAACTTCATTTTATACACCAAAAAAATGTAATGCTTTGTGTATATTCAATGCGAATTAAAAATCCGAATAATCATAATAATAATAATCAAAATCGAACTTTTTTCAAAAGTTGTATAAACATTTTTTGTTTATTAATACATTCTAAATATTTACATATAGAACATATATACATTCAAAACATATATCATAAATTATATATTTAAACATGTAATCGATTTTGACAGTGACATATTTTAACAAAAGAAAAAATGTACAGAAACTAAAAGAAATATTTCATTACAAATGTTTAAATACAATGGTATATTCATTCATATACAAATTTTTTAAATTTTATTTCTGTATATAAATACACATAGAAAATAAAGGTATAAATATATATACGAATGAATAAAAAAACATTTTTAACAAAATGTCATTAATTTCCCAATTTAATCCCAATAAAAACCGAATTTATATACACTTTATTATGTTAAATACAAAATATATATATATATAGCATAAAATATAAATAAAATGATACATAAATATCTATAAAAATTATGCACAATTTTTTTATATACGAGTAGAATATAAATATATATACCTCTATATTCAAAAACAGATAGACCGGCAAAACATTCAAAAACCCATTTTTGTTGTTATCTTTTTAAAAGATTTATTTACTCTGTATACATATACTCTATAATCTATGTATATACAAAATTTGAAAAAACATGTACAAATGCAATACACAAAATATTATGTATATATAATACATAAAATAAGGTAGGATATTTATATATAGACATACTTCTTCCGAGGCTCGAAAAACAGTATCGGTACTCTTGTATATACTATATATATATGGCTATTGATCCAGATAAATTTATAAATTGTATGATACACAAATAAATACACAGTATATATAATATCAATATAGACCACCACATGAATTGAAAATAAATTAAATGAAAATAGGCGATGTATTTATTCAATACGTATTTGTGTGTAGATATATACATATTTTGTTTAATATACCTACATCAGCTACTATATATACAAAGTGTAACAACAACGGCGTGTGTAGATTATTTATATGTATATATTAAACCTTTTTTTTATAGGTAAACAAAAAAAAAATAAAATCAATAATAAAGCTTATATGCGTATATTACATAAATATAATGGATAATCTTTAAGCAACCAATTTAATCGAAATTTTTTCATTTATGAATATATATAGAATATATATATATATATATATATATATATATATATATATATATATATATAATACATGTATTAAACATATCGATTCAAATTAAAATACAAAAAAAAGAGGAAAAAAACGTAACGTGTTATATGTATATGAATCTCGCATTGACAAAAAATAAATAAATAAACTGATTGAAAAACTCAATATCTTATTATAATTTTAAATATAGGCAGGTGATATACCTGCGTTATTTATATGTATTCCATGTTGAATACGGATGGAAAATTTCCCTTTACATACAATGTATTTGTGTATATAGAAAAAAAAAGGAAGTTTTCAAGTGTATTTATATATAAAAGGTTAAATATAGGATGTATATGTACTTATAATGATTATATAAGCGTTATTCAAAAATGATGATTGACAGGTGATTTAGTGACGATAATAATATTCTATAGGTGTGTATATTTTTGTTTGTTATATAAACGTTTGTCATAATTGCTATGATTATAGTGAAAATGTTTTTGAACTGGAAATCTTTAATCTTGAACGGGGCTTTAAATATTATAGTAAATGAAATTTTCAATGAGCAAAAAATATTCATTTTAATATCAATGTTTATATCGAATCATTTGCGGTATACATATCCACACAGTATTGAATCCAATTTCAATTAATTAGCCGCAGTACAGCTTATTTCATTGACTATCGTCAATGGTATGAAAATATCTTAAATAAACAATATTTTACAAAATCATTCAATTATAGGAAAATATCTATGTGGTCTGCTATATGTTATAACGCATTCTTATACAAATATTTCATGGTAGGTGTAATATATTATATATTTTAACAAAATTTAATAAAGCACAACGAAATTTTTTTGGTTTTATACCAATATAATTCACGAATATTTCTGTCGTTTTAGTTTACAAATCAGATACATAAAACATATTTTATGCATAACATACTGTGTATACAATATATTGTATATTAAAGTGAACTCTGTGAATTTCATCAGGCAAAACGACTGGACACATTTTTATAGGTTGAGGATCTAAAAAGGCGTTTAAAAAAATGTAAGTAACACTTTTTCATCAAGGTTTTTCTATATATGTATATATGAAAGCGATATATAATACAATTTACAAAAACTTTACAAAAAATTATGTATTAAATGTTATAAATAGTTCATTGAAAGATATTTATATGTTTAACTTCTGGTTAGTGTAAACGAAACTATGGACAGATAAGATAAGATTTGCTACTACATACAAATATATGTTATTCCTGTTCACAAGATTTACGCCGCATTTAAATTTTTATAAATATACATATACGATATTTTTATATTTTGAAGAACAATAGAAATATATTTAAAATATTTTCCATTATTATATGATAAAATGTTGATATAAATATATAATATGGGGTTGATGTATATTTCTAGATTCTCAGATAAATATAAATGTAACTTTACAAAATACATAACTATTTATTTATATACCAATATTAGATGATCAAGTATACTGTATATATACAATATATCGAACAGACATATTAAATACTTGAATATATAACATCATATATATTATATATAATATAAAGTAAGATAAATTAAATCAATATCAATATGAAAATATATTATTAATGAAATTTCAATTGTTGATTAAATCATATAAATATATATGGGCTTTTATAAGTTCATTTATATAAATATATTTCTGTATAGATTTCAATTTCAACAAATATGAAATGGATTGCAAATTCATCAATTCTTAATAAATAAAAGTAAAATGTTCAAACAGCGAACTATCTAAATATGTTTATATTATATAATAAACGACCAATTCAAACGGAATAAAGAAAATACAAATATATGGCAATATTTTGTTTGCCATTTTACTTTTAATATTTTATAATAAAAAGGGCATAATTTTTCCATTTAAAACTGCGGTACAGTGAACATGTCCTACATTTTTTCCCAATAAAGAAAGAAAATAATAAGCGGAATTAAAATATTCTATGTATATTTCACTTGTTTTTTGAATAAATAAATATTTTCATATATATTTCAAAGTATAATTATTTCGTTTTTACATATATACCCATTCATGTTCAATTTTAAACATGCTCAATGGAAATGGAGAATCGGTATTAAAATACAAACATAAATGTTAACCAAATGTATTATGTATATATAGTATATTATAACGTAATGAATGTCAAAAAATAATTTCTTTAAATATATGTAAGTGTATAAATAGAAAGTTATATCCATTATACTATATACACCATATATATTTATATAATCTTATTATAATTTTCTCCGTTCTTCGTTTATATACCATTTTAAAACCAAACATAGCACATAACTATATGAATCCCCAACATATATATCTTGAAAACATATATATATCGATATAGGATATATTTTCACATTTTGAACAAATTTGATACTGAAAGGGAACAATATATACGTATGTATATAATATATATATATTATTGTCTATACTTTAATACTATCCATATCAGATGAAAATACTCACATGTTTTTCATATATGAATAGCATCATTACTATATTATACATATATATTATATATATATATATATATATATATATATATATATATTCAATATATATATATATATATATATATATATATATATATTCAATTATCGATAATAGAATATCTAAATCTAATACATTTTCAAAACTTCTTATATAAACATCTAATCAATAATGTATAAAATTATATTTATACATAATTATATATAATATAATACTTAAATCATATTATGGATATTTGTATCTATACATATAATATATAGAGGAAAACACACGTTAATATATAATATTTTAATCAATATATATATAAAACAATTGTGGTATAAGCTATTGAGAATTTTGTTATATGGTCATCAAAATATCCTTTGATTTAAATAATATAAATATATAATGTAAGATAGAGTTATAGTTATACAGACATTCATTTATATTTGTTAAATTTTGCTTTGATTTAGATTATAGAAATTAATTAAAGTATTTGTATGATTATATCTTACCATAGATAATAAATTTGTATATTTATACAAATTATTTACCAACTTTGAAATCATTCTTTTAACGTAATAAAAAACAATTTTCTTAATTTATATTTCATATAGGATACACATATATCTTTTACCCATACAAAATGCTCGCCATTTGAATAACAATTTTAAAATATATTAATACCATTCGTGTATATGAACTTTGAAATGTTTGGGATCTTATATAACGCAGATGAATTATGAAACAATAAATGTATGAAATATGATCCGATAAACATATGGTTGATTATTTCTAAATGAGCATATATCGATTGATATACAAAAAAATGAATGATATATAATATTTAGTAGGGCGGAAAGAAGTATACCGTTAATTACATATTCCTTTCAATTAAATATAATATTCTTTATTTTATTCCTTTCTTAAAATGATCTTCCCGCATAAACGCAGATAAATAATTATATATACAAAATGATCAATTAATTACTCATAATAATTATTATAATTTATTATATACAAATTGGGGTGTATATGCGATTCAAAATAATAAACATAAAAAAAACCCTCAAATTATTTATAAATTGTACGGATATTACGTATACCTACCCTATTATATAATTTGTTTTTATAAGTAAAAAAAAATAAAATACGATTCATAAACTCCATAAAAAAATGTATACATATACAAACCATACATATATATAAAAAATAAATCAACATGACATGACACATCACAATACAATTTTACACATATTTTGAACATTAAATAGTGATTTTCATTCTTATAACTTCCTTCCTTATTGTATATATATTGATAATCATATGTACAATATATGTTATGTTATACATATTATTTATTTCTTTTTCTATATATCATATATATCTATCTGTATAGTTTTTAGGACAATTTATCAAAATGTTTTATATATATATTATATATATTGAAGTGACCAATATAAATATAGGACTATGATAAATACATAGAAATTCAATGTATATATAATAAATATTTATCAATTCATATATTCGTACACGATATATTTCATATTATATATACATTTATAACAACCATATAATATGGATGAATTTATATATCTATAGTGTATTATATATATACACTCTTGTAATCTTTTATACATTTTATGTTTATATCGATAATATATATACATAAAAATATGTATAAGGAGAAAAGCTAAAGTTTTCAAAATATTTTTATGACTAGACAAATTAGATGAAAAAGAAAAATGTTTGTATATATTTATATAAATATAACAAATTATCAATAAATATCGCTTATATTATGTACATCAGAAATCCGAACACAAATAATACCACGTTTATACGATCGCACATATATATCTATGATTGCACAATGTACAAAATTCAAACGAAATAGACAATACCGACTGTTTTCCGATATTCGACTGTTTTCCGATAAACGCCGTAAAGTTAATTAATTTGTTCCCTCTCAGATCCTGATTAACAAATCCAATCAGGCTATGACATAAAAAAATTAATGCATTGTAATACAATTAAATGACATTTAGGTTAAATTGTCAGCTATTCAATCTGTGTATGTATGTATACAAATGATTTATACACTTAATATATAAACAGAATATTATATTGATTAACAATAATTTTCTAATTGAGTCAACTTTATCATATATGGTTACAAAAGTTCATATATATATATATGACTGAAATATAAAAATGCATCTTCAATATAAAGAACCAATACATCAAAAGTGTCCAATGGGAAAAAATTATGTGTGTAGACGCGATATAGTATGTATAAGTATAAAATTCTTACTGTATTATAATATAATACATTATATACTATATCGTGCATATACAGTTTAATTTATGAGTTATTTTTGTGTGTACTAATTTTTTTTCTATTTTGGTGCCTTTATTTATTTGATTTATTACATATCTTAAGTTGACTTATTGCAAATCAATCGATCATAAACACAAAAATCAATTTTTATATTTATTAATACTTTATGTTTTGTATACATACTACATTTATACATTCTGTATATAAAGAAAAGAACTACATCTAAATCATATCATGTAATATATACGCCGTGTAATAATGTTGAGAATTTTAATATTGCATGTATGTAAACATATATAGTATATATACAAACAATGTGCAAATATTAAGTGAACTTTCTTTTTAAGATATTCATAAATTATGTAGAAAGAATTATACATATACATTTGGTTTATCAATGAGTCAATTATATCATTATATGTAATTGTTATTATACATGTATACACACAACACATTTATATATTATATATTTATATATATATTGATCTAAATTTGACCATGTACATGGTTTATCAGGAAGCAAGTAGATCAGATATAACACCGCATATAAGATGATTTTGATTTTAATTGATATAAAATTATCTAATCAAACTGCAGAATTTTATGGCAGTAAATTTAGAGATAATTACATATGTAAATCATCGGGTATTGTATTAAAAATTGTCAAATGCATATCCACACATCACATTGAAGAAACCTCTCTCGACAACATGTATCCGATATATACTACATTAAATAAATATCACAATTTGAATTTTAAATGTTAACGTATTATATATACATATATATATCATTTATTAAAGCATCTTATGAATAGGTCACGGTAAAATTTTTTAGTTTTTATTCCGTCGCAAAATAATAGAAAATCAATATAAAATTAATAATGTTAAAAGGTTCCAAAATAAATATATATATTATAGTTATATATTCTTATATGTAATATTTTTAATGTATACATATATAAAAATACATTACTTATTGACATTCAAATATTCTAATATATCTCCCACACAGTAAACGTATATTTTGCATAATACTTCTATTTGTATAATAATCATTTGGATGTATCATTTGGTTTCAAAACAATTGCAACAAAATCATTTATAATACTATCGCATGCGTGGAATGTTTTAATTCGAACGGACCTTCAAATAATGAAAATCATAATTCATTATTATATTAAAATATTTCCATTTATTTGTCAAACCGGAAATGTATACCTCGTCAAACTGTAATATTTACATACATTTTAAGTAACAACAGAAGAAAAATAAGAAAGATACGTTTTGCAAGGTTTTTTTTATCAGGAAGTTATCTATACATGTGTATACCAAGCAAACTCCTATATATACATACTTATGTACATGTCTAATTTTAAATAAAATACCTTACATTCATCAGCATTCAGGCTGGTATAAATTTATATAAACTACATATATATATTTTTATTCATTTTTCTACGAATTTTTCTACCATTCCAGCACATTCTTACAAACTCACGTACTTTATAACAATATGTTAATTTGATGGAAATAATACATCATGAGAAAAACCATTTGAGAAAAAATCCAATTTTCAAGATATATATAAAGATAAAAGAATTTGATGTTTTTAATCATGGATATTCAATTCTTTGTGTTCGATAAATTGTTGCTATTTTTCCTTTTTTGCATATATGTGTAAAATTTGAGACTCCTTATACATTATAGAAAAATATATATATTTTGTATATTCGGGAATTCGTTGTTTTGAAACCTCAACAAAAAGGGGTTTTTGTGGGGTCGCTCTATTTATATAGATACATATTATATTATATATGATTATATAGCCATAGTTAGATTTATAAAAAAACGTATATAGATGATATATATATATATATATATATAAATAAATGTAAAATACTTATATTTTATAAAATATATAGATTTTCATGTTATTTTTCGTCGTTAAAGATAAACGATCATATATGCCTTATATTATCGTATATGCATACATAATTTTTTATTCAAATAATATAAAAGCAGGGCATATGATACTTATTGAAATAAAAAAATGGGGTCATGTTGTAAAAGATGTAAGAATAACTTTTTAAGGATATTTATGAAATTAATGTTTTTGATAATTAAATTGTAATACCATTGTTGAGTTTTTGAAAAACGCTCTACTGATTTTGGACATCTTCTAGTAAGTTTAATGCGTATAAATTACAATGCTTTAATTTTTGATAATAAAAGAAAATGCATGAAACATTTAATGTGTTTATTTTCTTAATAATAGTGATTGTAATTATAAACTATTAATATTCAGATTATAATTTCTAGGTTAATAAAAGAAACAGGTTCGTTTTTTTTATTTCACAAATAAGAACTCCTGTATAATAATTCTGATAACATCACAAGTGAAATGGTAGAATATTGAAATGAATATATAAACAAATTTAACTTTTCTTTTTTTTTAGAAAATATCTATATCTATATCTATACGTATACGGACGATTTCTCTATACCACGAAAAAAACTTTATTAATGTCGCATCAAACCAAAATATATAAATCTATACTTGTCGTCTTTTAAATATACGATACTTTGGATACAAAATGCACACACGCAAACAAATTCGTTTAAAAAAAAGAAAATCTTTATAAATTTCTATATCTATATATTTAATATGTATAATTTTATTCATATAACATAAAAAATTTAAAAAGGAGATTTGATTATAAAATTCAAATAATAAATCTATATATTATAGATCATTTTATATACAATAATGTATTTATATGCATATTTAAAAGAAGAAATGTTATAATCATATACATACATAATATAACAATACAAAAACTTAACCATTTTCTATTTATATATAACAACATAATATTATTATATAATCGAAAATTTGTTTCAACATGAATTAAATAGGCGTGTATTATAACGAATATTGATTATAACAAATGTTGTGGATTAATGGAAATAAATACATTTAGAAAACAAAAAAAAATCTAAAGCTATTTTTTTATTCGGTTTTGATTTTCTTTAAATATGAAACACATTTTCCATATTTAATTAAACAGAAAGAAAAAAAAACTTAAATTGTAGATATATTTAATTTTATCCGCTTATTTTTTTGAGCCTCAAGACTAATATAAAAATATTTAATATATTTTTAAATAATATAATAATTTTGTGTATTATAACTAAATATTTTTAGTTATAAAAGGGGTTAAATATATTTTTTTTGTGGCAAAACTTTTCTCAAAATTACCTAAAGGAAAATACCGACCAAAAATGTATGTAATCATGCGTATATATACATGTATATATTACAACTTTATTAATTGAATTTGAATGTTAAATAAAATAAAAAAATTAATAAATAGCCACGAAAAATTTTTATTTTAAATATAATGCAAAATTATATATAATATAGAAATAACTTCTTTTTATTCTTTATTAAAAAAATTAATTTAATTTGTTATAAACAATAGATTTATATTTTATATGCGTAAGAAACAGTTAAAGTATTACTGCCGATATATAATGATAATGATAAATAAATAATGACCGCGATTTAAATCATATAATTATTTTCATTTAAAATTACGGATATCCTTTTAAATATTTTTATTTTAAACGTGAATGAATTAAATAATTACAACATAACATTCATAAATTATTATTTATTTGTTTTCTTGCAAAGTTATAATCACACGACTATAACAAATTTATTTTTAGTTTATGATTACAGCAGGGTACAGATCATATCCACAATAGAACTAAATTTATATATAAAGAGTTTTGTTTATTTATAACAACTGATGTTAATTCTCTTTCTCATATATGATAATGATATTTGAAAATAATAAAATAATAATAATAATTAATATTCAATTTTATTATAAAAAAAAAAAAATAATATACCACTTGTTTATAAATTATGTTAAACATTTTATATTGCGAATTTAAAAAAAAACATAACAGCTGTTCTATTTTAATTTTTGTTTTGTTTTAATGTTAACATCTGCTATGTCACTATATATATTTTATTGGTATAACTAGCATAATGAATACCAAATAATTGTGACATATTTTTAGTGATACGAGTAGTTTTGCATATATCATAAATTTTTTATTATTATTACGAAACAAAACAAATTAATCAACAATATTTTGTTTTTTTTTTGACATTAATTGAATATGAATTTCATATAAAAATTAATATGAATATCATTCAACAGAATGGTATTTTTAGATAGCTCTATAACAAATTTAAATTTTTTTAATTCAAATATATTTAAAAATATGGAACTCTAAAAACGATCCTTTTTGTACTAAATTGATTGAGTTTTTTATTACCTAAATTCTCATATATATATAAGATTGTCATTGCATGTAATCAATGTAATGTATTCTAAAATAATATTGTTATATATACAAGATATATACGTATATCTATATCTATCTATATTTAATATTTCATAAAATTTTATCATTTATATATTATATTTTATTACGTTATTTACTATTTGAAAAGAAAATGATAAATTATATCGTATTATATATATATATATATAGAGTATATCCTAATGATAAAACACATTAAGACACAATTAATATGAATCATACAGTATGATTATAGTATGATTCATACTATAATCCCTTATTCTTATATTGTATATATTTTTCATATATATTTATTCAAATATTATATACATTTTGAATATAATAATTTATTCATATTATAAGAATTGTTTTTATCGTACACATACTATATTACCAACTAACAGTTTTAATATTTATAAGCATAAGGTTAATAAAACAAAATATATGTATACTTATTCATGAATTGCTTATATAATTTATTAAGAAAAAATTATATATAACAAAAAAACCATATACAAATTATATATATGTATATATAGATAAATATATTGTATGTCAAGGCATGTCAGAAAAAAAAACAATCAGTTTTAATCGTAACTGTCGAGGGTGCAACATATAAAAGGTATTTAAAATGTATTTCTTCCTATATACCTTAAAAATGTCCATATATCATGACTCATTTGTCAGAAATATTGTTATTTATAGAATTACCACGAGTTTCGTAAATATGTTCAATTGAAAAATAAATTTTTATATTTATCGAAAACGTTGAATATAATATATTTATTTATATGTATTTATATATACATAAATATGAATCAGCTTTTGATTAGAAATAAGAAATTTATAAATATAGGGAAGAAAATATACAAATGTGTAATATACATTACACGATGAAATATTCAAAATAAATAAAAATATTTTCATAAATCCATATTCCTAAAATTACTTATTGTTATAGAAAAAAATTCAAAAATAGTTAAATTTATTTTAAATTGGTCGCTTTTAATTTTATAAAAAGACCTCTAATGAAAATTATTTACATTTGCTCACACTATGTTTTTATATATAACGTACAAGGTACAATCATAAAATGTATTTTTGAACATTAAAAGACATCTGTTTATTTTAATATGAAACCTTAAAATTTGCCATTAAAAATATATATATACTATACTGACTTATACATAAAAGGAATAAATCAGAAATAATAATATTTTCCACTAAAAAATAATTATATTTTATCTATTCAAATTTTATTCAAAATATTTACCTAACATTTTTTAGATATAATATTTAAATGTAAAAAATGTACATGTAATTTTTATAAAAAAGAAGACTTTAAATGAACATAATGCTAAAATTAAAATATGATGAATATAAAAAGATAACCATATATATATAAAAATGTTTTTATAAAAAGAAAAAAGAATTCTATTGATAATATATTCTTTTACTATATATACACCTATGCAAATATACACCACTCGTACATCGTTGACAAAATATTCTTACTATATAACAGAACATTTTTCAAGCATTTTTTTCAAATTTCAATTCAATTTCCAAACAGGTAATTTTATCTAGCATACAATAACGCCTCATTTACTATGTTAAAGTGTTAAGACACATATATTATAGTTTTTTTTAATTTTATTTCATTTCAATATATGTAGTTGAAAATAAAAATTTGAAATTTAAAAATTAAGATTTTTTTATGTGTTTAGTTATTTCGGAAAATTATCTAATATGTTTATATATACAATTTATGGTTCAGTTTCCTTTGTCCTTAGCTGTACTTATATTAATAAAAAAAACACATGTATAGTTCATATATCTATATATATAAAGAACATTAACTTGAATATTATAGAATTGCATTATGGATGAGTTTTTTTTGTGTGTGTAAGCTTACAAGCTTACTATACAGATAATAGGTAAAAGAATTATGATAATTTTCAAAAGAAATTCATTTGTATATAAATTCATGAATGTTTTTTTTTGCTTGTGCTTGAATGTAAGTGAAGTTACATATTATTTGAATATGCAGATGAGAAACCATCCAAACATATACGGGTACAGAACAGCATATTTTATGTATATAAAACACAATCACTATACCTAGCTTTAAACTAAGCATATACGATATATGTTTAGTAGATAAGCATGAGTGCGGATTCAACTTCATTGCTGAAAGATTTTATTATTTTTACTTTATTTACACACTGATTATTTATACCATCATGTATAATTTATTTTTTTTTATTTATAAACTATACATAATTTAATTATAAAGCATGTAATTTTTTTTAATTCAATTTACTTAAATTAATAATAAGCAAAAAATTCTTTCGGTTAGTATAAATACGTTATATACTATTTAATTTAAAAATTAAACTATATTTATGTAAATCAAATCCTTTTGATAAAAGAAATCACAATATAAATTCCTATGTTCCGTTCTGGAATGAATTATTTTCAAGATTTCGGTAATATATCAAACTATATATAAACGTGTATATATTATTTATTATTTATAAAATCACATTAAATTAAATTTGCAATAAACATTTTTTTTAATATTTATAACTTACAAGAAAAAAATAAGAATTCTATAGATCTGAATATACCAATTATATAGGATTAATCACTATATAGATAAAAAAAACGCATGTATGCAACTGAAAAACATTAAATCTATCAATCAAATAGAATTTCCACGTATACTTTGCTTTTGCATATAACTATATTCATTTCAAATCCAAACGAATTTCTTACATATTTTATGACATACATACAATTATACACATATGTGTACTAACATTTTTTTCTATATTCAAAGTGCATGTATATAAAAATACATGTATCTATATATATAACATACAATATATAAATTCAAAACAACCTGTAATAAACATTATATGTATAGAATACATGCATGTACATTATATAATATATATATAATAAGTATATGAAAAGTAGAGAGAAAAATTATGTATTTTAATCAACATTATAACATTTTTTATGTGTCCTTTATGTCAGAATTTTCATATATGAATTTTACTTTCCATATATTTATGAATTGAAATATATAAAGCTCATTTTTATATTCTGAGTTTGCACTTATTTGTACAAAGTTATATGTATGTTATGTTATTATACACACATACTATTTATATATACATTTTATTTTCATAGTTTCATATATATGGTAAAAAGGATATTTTAGTACATAAAATGTATGATAAATTCTGCAGTTTTCTATATATGTAGTAGCTATATATATATATATATATAAAGTAAAATATGTATTCGTGCATTTATTATGCACATATGAATTTAATAACAACAATTGTAATATAGTAAAGGAACTTGTAAATAATTTTACATATATGTTATTATAGTATTTCTGCTTTACTTTCTTCCGATTTTTTTTTTAACTATTTTTGCATGTTTGCTACTTTATTATTAAACATTTATACGTACATGCATATGCATATATAAATCGTTAATAATGCAAAAAAAAATGTATATGTACATATAATAAATTTTTCTATTTAAATATACCTAAAAAAATACAACAATATATTATAATATATACAAAATTTACACATGAATATTATTATTTACCTGCCGTTGAAAATGACACATATTTTATAGTTATTATTTTGTATAAAGGTGTGTTGGCAAATGAAAAAAGGCTATATTAATTTTTTTCGACTCTTTTTCCCTGTTTTTATTTGTACTTTTTGTGGAGTTGTATTTTGAGTTATAAACGTTTTACAAAAAATGAAATTAAACTTTTGTGTTTTTTTTTTGTTCTCTTGTTATAATCTTTAACAAATGTACAACATAAAAAAGGATTTAATATGTTAGACAACATTTTATATACGAAACTATATACATACAGATATATATATATATATATATATTCAAAGGTTTTGATTGGAGTTGTAGATATATAATATTGCGAGGGTGAACTTTTTAAAGGTATTTATACAGGTACATTTATAGCATATACATTTTGAGTGATGATTTTTTTTGGAAATAATCTTAGGAATTATCTAAATATGCGGTAAAATAATTTTGTAAAAAAATATATAAATAATATATATCTTATAAGTTTATATACACGCAGCAAGTTTATTTGTATATATATATATATATATATACAAGGCAAGCGTATACGATATACAATTATTTACTTATATAGGGGTTTAAATTTTAAATTAATTATGGATTTATTTAAATATTGTATTTGTATATACATATAATATTATATATATAGTTTTAAATTTTATTTTTGTTATAATACATATATACATAAACTTATCATTAATTTTTAATTATATTTTTGGTATGGGGATGGCTGGTTGAAGCTTGTGGTAGTGTTAAATATTTTCGGGATGAATCATAAAAATGCACAGACATTATTTTGAGTGTAATAGAAAAAGTATTATCCATAATCACGTTATTTGGATATTTTCCTATACATATATTATTCATATTATAATTAAAAATGAAAACCGTGGAAGTAAATATCCTATATTTATATTAGATATATTTTTTTTTGGTCAAATTCCGCTATAGTTACAAAAACAAAAATATAGTTAACCTTTATAAATTGTAATTATTACATATATATATATATATAAATTGAAAATAACACATATATAATATATATAAAAAGCATTGTACCAACCATAAACCAATAACAAATAACAAATCGAAATTATGCAAAAAAAATTATTTTCTTTTCTTTCAAAACAACATAATTTAAGAAGTGCGAGTAGAATACAAAATAGTATTATTTTACCATTCAAATATATATATATATACACTTATATAGATATTTTGAGGAAAATACATAATTAGATTTGCATTATCTTCACATATATATTCTATGAAGATATATATAGACGGTTATTTCGTATATTATACACAATATATATATTACGTTGTTTCAGTTTATATATATTTATATATAGTACCATACTATATTCACATTTTAACGTACTGTTTTATAAACATATACCACATTTATATTTTAAAATTCATAACATGAAAAATCGATAAATTGAGTTTTTCTTTAATATATGTATAGGTTTTCCAAATATATATATTTTATTTATATACATACTCGTATACAATATATTATTAATCTATACGCATACAATATATTATATATAGAATACATATGTGTATAATTTATAAATCATATATATATAGAGAGACCTGCGAAGTTAAATGTAAAGATATACAAAGTGCTGTTAAAATGACAGCTAAATAATATTACTTCATTCTGCAATTATCAAAAATGTCAGCAATATAGAGGTACTTGCAGAAAAAATTGCAAAACTGTTATCATATTTTGGCATAAATGTCAAACTGCCAACGAGTTGAATTACTTAATATATATATAATATTTAATAGATTCTATTTTAACAACGTATAGGGACTGGCTTTTGGCAATGAGTAATAGCAATTTAATTATAATAAATAAAATATTGAAAATAATAAAGAATTAAATTATATATGTTCGTTATTATACAAATAAAATTCTAAGTCACGCGGAACTCTAATAACATACACCAATAATACGATTATATTTGTTCATTGATAAATTTATTTATAATAATACAGAGTACCGTAAATATATAACATACATATGTAGAAATCTATACATACATTTAAAATTTATATGATTTTATCTGAAATAATTTAATTTATTTGGAAACTTATAACACATTCCTTAACAAATCCACATACATATAGCTAAAAATACAATATATATTGATTTTGTATTATTATTATTCATGTCCCATTTATTATATATAAGCACGAATATATCAATAAAAACAAATCTATAAAATATATAATACACCTATAATGAAATACATATAAATTGTATATATAGTAAATTCAAAACAATTATATATAAATATAAACAATACATAATATATAGGTATATTATATATATACCTCTACCATTAGATTAATTTATGGTATTTATATTATCTATATACACACTTTCTATTTATCGTAATTATTTATCTCATTGGTGTATTACTATATATATAAATATACATAAATTTTCTTTCAATACACTCCAATTAATAAAAATCAAATCAATGTATATATAGAAACAATAAAGATTTCATTTTAATGATAATATATAGAATCTTTCCTTATGGTATCAAAATAAACCGCGTATACAATAGATTTCCAAGGTATATATGAATAATATAGATATTATAATATATGAATGTATTTTATTCGCTGGGAAATAGTGAAAAGCAGTCAAATGTATATATAAAAATAACATTTGTTATTCTACATATAATATATATATCAAATACAACTTTGAACAAAAAAATTCCACACACAACAAATCCTTAAAACTAAATCGTAAAGGGGTTATTTTAATTATTATCAAATGTGTCAATTGAAGTTTTTTTGTACTTTATTCATTGCCGTAAGATTGGTAGATATCCGAAATTAGAAATAAATAAAAACGATTTCCCAAAATTCTGCGTTTTCGCATATCGAAACTGATTTATGCATTTATATAATACACGTATATACATTATGGATAAAATCTATCACACATTTGAATGATAGACAAAACAATGAGAGAATGATTTATTTCAGATGCATAGGTACCTATAAAAAAGAATCATCTTTATATCATTTGACATTGTAAAAGATAAATATCGTATTAATTTTATTTACTCTTATTTAAGAACAAATTTTATTGCCAAGTGCATAAATATATAGAAACTTGATCATACAATATATATAAAATAAATAAAAATAGTACAATAGGACATACATCTATAGTGTTTTGGAAAAATATATAATTGTTATATATGGTGAAACAAAAACAAACATATTTTGGTCATTTACTGAAATCTGTAATCTACCTTTTGTAAGTAGGTATATAATCATATAATATACTATAAAGAACTATAATAATAATAATAATATACCCACACGTTTGGTTAAGATATTTAGTATACATATACGTGTATTTATACATATATAGATATAAGAATTTTGCCAGTATAATAATGTTAATATTACAATATTTTGGAACATATGAAAAGGGTCTTGTAAAACGAATAGACAATTACTATATGCATATAATGATATAATATATATATATACATAAGGTTTTTATTCAAACATAATAGATAATATCACGGTAGTCAAATGCATATATCAAGCAAATTGTATGAAAACGAAAAAAAACTGAAAAAAATTATGACCATAATATGAAAGTTATGACCAGATATGAATGTGTTGGAATTAAAACCATGACCAGATATGAAGGTATTTTTCTCATATGACGATTGCTATGTATGTAGTTATATCGTTATAGCTTCGATTAAATAACTGGTTATAGTATCAATATAAGCATATGTCATATTTTAACATTATCAGTCGACTTATGAGTCTTCATTCGTCAAGTCGTCTTATCGTCAGCCGTAAAAAATGAATGAATTGGTGTTTGATGTTGATTTTCTTATTTTTTTTTTTATTATTCTTTTTATAGCTACTTTATTTGTTAATACGGTAAAATCTCGGTAATTGCAAAATTCGCTAATTTTCATATTTCAAAAAAATTCAAATTATTTGAATCTAATTAAAATAATTATACTTAAATTAAAAAAAATCATAAAAAAAAGTTTTGATTACAAAAAAAGGACTGTTTTGTATTTATTCCGATAATTGAACAAATGCGGTGTTTGCACATGGCTTGGTTTTATGTCAGTCCAATTCATGAGATTATACTGTATTTGTGTATTTCTATTTTTATTAAATTTTTTTATTTCTATCAGGTAGAAAAATCGGTTTAGAAAAGGGATTCAATTTTTATATTATATTTTTATATTTAATTTTTAACCCTCATCCGTCGGACAAGGCACCCGGGGGATTTTGGTGATTTGCATTTAAAATATTTATTATAACTTCTCACTGCAATCACTAATGTATTTTTAATTTGCTATTCATTTTTAACAAAGGTAATTCTAAAAATATTAAAAAGTACACGTTTGCGAGTTAATTTCATATAAATAAAGATTACCAAAAAATGTTTGTGAGTAGTAAAGCATATCTCGGCCAGATGAGGGTTAAACAAAATAAATCACACAAATGATAAAATGTGTGATTATATATTTATAAATAATAAAACTATTAAAATTTTATATTATACACACAAAACAAAATAAAATAAGTCATTCAAACTCTTAGCACTAACACTTATGAAATCATTCATATAAATATAGTGGTAGAGCTTGTATTTGTTTTGTATATGCATAAGTGGATAGTTGTGTGAGTTTTTTTTAAAATTTTTTCTAAAAATCGAAGGCACGAATTTTTTATATGGGATTTGTCCATGCTGATAATATATATATTGATGTGTATATCAGATCTACTATATACCAATAAAGCAACGAGACATCACGAGTCGATGTTCCTCATGTATATACTCGTCTGAATGAATATACACAATGATAATGTAATATATTACATTCTTGTCTACATAAGATTTATATTATATTATAGATTTTATTTTTATGTATATATGGAAAAAACTTTCTATTTTTATATATTATCATATTATCAAACTTCACTTAACATAAATGAAACTTTTATATATACATATGTGTGTTTTATTTTATATAGTATATTGATATATTCTTTGACTATATTTGCTTTATACATAACATTTTGATTTTATTGATTTTGAATGGAACTCATATAACGAATATAGAATTTTTAATTTTGGGTTTTAAATTTTTATAAAATTTGTATTTTTTGGCTTTTTATTATTCGATATATATTAGTTAATTAGCTCCCACAAAATGGAGAATTATCAATTTAATTCAAATAAAAAAAAGAATGGCCTTTTGATGTTTTTCATGTTCCATAGCATTACTTATGGGATACTAACCGAAACGAATTTATAAGTGATAATAATGTGTGCATTCACAATTCCTTATAAAATGATTATATAATTTTGAAATTGAAACGAATTTATAAGTGATAATAATGTGTGCATTCACAATTCCTTATAAAATGATTGTATAATTTTGAAATTGTGTCGTTATATTATTTGAAATATTTGTAAACACAAAAAAAAACCGATTATATATTTGTATATACATATATGAAGTAAATAAAAGTATTTAGAATCAACATGATTATGTGTTCTCAATAAACTTGTCTTTGATCTTTAGGGATTTCATTTCATATATTTACGTATATAGCATAATGTATATATACCCAGCGACGCCGAGTCATACAGACAAAAAAGACATTGTCTACCCATTATTCAAAGGAAATCTTAGATAAAGGATATATCTTTGCAAATTCTATGAACAAATATTAAATACAAAAATGTATAGAATATGCCTAGATAGTAGCAATAGTAGATAGAATATATAAAAAATAAAAATTAAAAAGTGTTTATATTTGTTTTTGGTATAAACGAATTTATTATACATTCAACTGTATTCAACGATTCAACACATATTGAACCATAACCATATATATATGAATTTCTCATATGAATATTTCGCATATTACTCAAAATAAGACAAATTTTAAAATGTCTTTTTATAGAGCAATTTTCCAATCGTATAACAAATATATATTTCTATTTCTATGCATGTATTCATCAACCGATAGATGATATTTTACGTATTAATTTATCTATACTTTCTCAAAAAAAGACAAATTTTGAAATGTCTTTTTATAAAGTGTATATATTTCTATTGCTATATGCATGTAGTCATTAACCGAATACACACATATAGAACGAATTTCTTATATATTGATATATGCTATCAATACTATATAGCTAAAATACTCATAAAAAGACAAATTTTGAAATGTCTTTTCATAGAGCAATTTTTCCAATATAGATTTCTATTGCTATATTCATGCATTCGTCAACCGATACACATATAGAACGAATTTCTTATATATTAATATACAGTTAAAAGAATTCAAAATACTCCAAAAAAGACAAATTTTGAATTGTCTTTTATGTAATAATTTTAGGTAATGATGGTGATAAGCAGGCATGTATGTTGTTTAAACTGGTTTCTCTAATGCTTTGATTTTGGTATATATATGCATATATGTTATATTTTAAAATTTACATTGTTTGTACAATACAAGCAAATATAATATATAATAAAGAATCATATAGAATGACGGTTGTTGATATATAATATATTTATATTTATATATACCTCGGTATAATATTTATGTTTTTTGTATTTACTTATAATTTTCTTTTCGTTAGAATTTAAATTTTAGTTGAATACGATTTTAGCAAACATAATTTTTGACTTAACGTTTTGATTCGAACGTGTTTGTTACTGTTCATAAGTATATGAATAACCAAAATTTCAACATCACAGAACGTAAACATATACGGACTTTCTTTATTTTTGATTTTTTAAATTGTCTATCCAGCAGACATTTCCATCCCTCGCTACTGTATATACCATAAATACAAAATAAATACATATATTGAATATATAAGGATTTAAAATGATTTGTTTGTTTATATATATATTACAAGATTTTTATATAAATTCCGTATGTAATACATGTACTATATGTAAGTGGACTAATGGAAAAAACACATAATATAGATGAGTGTATGATAATATATATAGCAGAATGAAACAGAAATTAATATAGATACAGCATGATATTACGAATTTTATATATACAGAGTTTATTTTAAATGATATACATATGCATTCATACATACATTACATATATTAAAACATAAAATATATATATGCGTATGAAACAAGTTAAAAATATGTTATATATATGGAATTTTATTTATTTATTTTGTTTTTTTTTTGCATAATAAGCACAAATAAGAATTTAATATACTGAGAATGTCATATGTATTATAATTAAATATATAATATCAAATAATTTAATTTTAAAATTCTAATAAAAATAATTTAAAAATAATTTAAAATGAATTTCTTCTGCTTTTACCACTTTTACATATAAACCTCTTCTTATTTTTATTTTGTTATTCGTATATGCATATTTATATTTTTTTTTTAAACACAAACACAAATATATAATTTTCAAACAACTTTGCATTTAAAATATTGTGCATGCGATGCCCTTCATATGATATTTAAGTATAGATTTATTTTTATATATAATGTTTTCTTGTCAAAAATATATATATACATGTTATGTATAATGATAATGGTATAATGTAGGTGTATATATTCATTTAAATAAAGTCAGCATAAATTGTAAAATTTAAAATGAATATTAAAATCTTAATTAATTTAAAGTATTTTATATGCGATAATGACTTTTATTTTGTATTACATAAAACGTATGCAATTTTCTATTTGGTTATTTTTAAATATTTAATTCATTTGTAAAAAAAATGTATATATATACATGTTCATGTTATATGAGTTTATTATACATTATTTTTTTCGGTTAAGTTGTTCTGTAATGGTGAAAAATTAGTATAGTTAAAATATATAGAGCTTAGGGTGAAACAAAAACAAAAATGTATAACGTATCAAATTATATCAACCATAATGATTGCCTTAAACCTTTTTGGTCTATTTTCAACATTTAAAATGGAGAGATTGAAACACATCTTAAAGCATGAACAATCAGCTCCAGACCACCTGTATAAATGATAAATAAAGTAACATTGACGCGTATCAAACAAACATATGTACGTGTATATATGCGACCATCAACATGATATACATACTTTTACATTACACATCTAATGTGAACATTACAAAATTATATCGTTAAACCGTTTTGTTTATTTTACACATGCAAGTATATATGTTATATTATCTATCCTAAGGGAGTATATAAAATAGTCTCTTTATGAATTCATACAACAAATCCAACCAACAGCAACAGTGTATAAAGATAATTATCATGAATTTTAATAAATTTATTTATATACATATGTGTATACAAATATTTAACTGTTTTGCATGTGAATAGATTGTATATAATAAATGTCTGTTGAGATGCTCAAACTCATGCTTCATATACATATTTTTTAAATATTATTATACATAAAAGGTTGTATTATTTACACGTTTTATGAATAGATAAGCTAATATGAAATAGTATACATACATTATATACCAATATAACCAACCTAACTGATATTTGCGGATATATACAATATTTTTATATAGATATGGGCTCGACGAAAAATTTATTACAGACGACAGATGAAATTTAAATAATAGGTGTTTTTATTAATTTTACTTTTATTGCAATATGCATATCATTTAATGTAAAATTAATATAAACAAGTATTTAGTATAAATAAATGAAAGGCCTGATGTATTTAAATAAAGACAATTGCAGGTTATTATAAAGTAAACCATGTTTTCATTTATCACGAAAAATTTTCACCATTTCACCATTTTCACCAAAAAAATATTCATAGACAGAAATATTGATTTTTTAATATAAATTAAAAAATAATATATCTTTATGGAAACATAAAAATATTGACATTTTTTTTTTATTACAATCAATACCATATAATAATATTATTTTATATGTTGGTTTATATATATACCGTTATTGAAAATAAATAAAACAAAAATATATTTCATATATATTAAAAAATATGCATATACATGTACGTATAATTGAACAGTGTATTTTTATTTATAGAAACCTTTTATCTTAAATATATATGCACTTCTCCTTCTACATACATTTAGCGTTTATTTATTTATTTATTTCGATTTCCATATATATATACACATAAACGTATATATACCCATTAGAGGATTATTTAAAATGTAAAAATAAAATTATTCTATTTATTTTTATGTATATGAAAATGCTCTTGTATATTTGCACACACTTTGACATTATACATGAAAAAACATTTATATAATATTAAAAAAAAATATTATAAATTGTAAAATTGCAATTTTTATATATTTTATATTATATAAAATAAAATTGGAATATAACTCTACATATAAAAAATAATATATTCGATATAAATTTATATATAATATATATATATATGATTTGCAATTGAAATGATATATAAAAAATTATTAAATATAAACATTCATAGTCAATAAAAAAAAATAGTAAATAACAACAGACATATATAAAATAAAATGAATATTATTGCTTCTCTGCCATTTAAGGTGAATCAAAGTGTAAAATTAAAATTTATGTATACTAAATATTTTGATAAAATGTAGTTAAATGAATCATTTACATATTAATATATAGCTAAATATAATTACTTATTTAAAAAAAATATATACTACTACAATTAAATCAAAATATATTGTATTTAGAAGTCATTAGAAAAGTCATAAAATGAATGTATTTGTATATAATCCTTAACAAAAATAATGTTCAACTAAATGTTTATATATAAGATTTTTTACTCTATTGTTTTACTCATATATAGATATACATAAAAATAAATGTTTCTTTTATACTGTAGTTAGATATAATAGCATTTGTTTTTATACATACACTGATATAGGTATTATATGGTTTCCTTATATATATACTGTGTTTTTATAAGATTTACAGAATACACGTATATCATATACGTGAAATAAGATTTTCTTTATTATATCATATATATACCATACTTGCAGCATTTTTGTATATATAAATATTGTTAATGTAAAAACAACCACAAATATCAATTGTTTATTTTGAAAATTCTGTAAATCAATTTGTTATAACAATACATTATTTTTAAATCCATTGTAAAAGTATAAATTATGTGATTTTTCAATTTCTTTCCAACTTATAACACTTCAAAAAAAAATGATTCAATTCTATATTGTGCATAAGAATATTATCTTGAATGTTGTTTATAATCGTAAAAACTGTATAAATAATAAAGCAGTTATATAATTAAGCTAAGAAAAAATTAATAACTGTACTAAAGTTCTCTCTGTTCTAACTGTTCTAAATTTTCAAATCAAATTTTTTTTCCGAACGAATAAAGAGATTTTTGGAAATTATATATATGAAATTTTCTATTGTAACTAAATATATAAACAACATATAAATACGGAATGTTAATATTGCGCTAAATTATTTGCATATTCCATATATAAAGATACCCAATATACTTACTACAATATTCTTATAATGTTTGCTCCGAATCTAAAATATACACAATCAAAAATATAAACAATCAATATTTTATTTTATCCTTTATTGAAAAGTTATTTATTGAATATTTTATTTCAATGAAATATTTTACATATCTCGCATCTTCTATATATATTTATATACATAAAAGCTTTTAAAATGAATACACGTATTATAAATGGAAACGAATGTAAAAACATAAAAAACAATATAAAATACATACATATAACAATTGGTAAAAAAAATATGTAGATATAAATTTTCAGTGTTTACGTAATTAATATTCTTGACAAAAAAAAAGAAGAAAATAACAGAAAATGTTAGGGATAAACTTATATATATTTTATATACATATATATCATATTAAATGAACAAAAATAAATAAATCTAACATAAATATAAAATCGTATTTTATGTATATTTCGTATCATATATATACATAAGTTTTTTTTATTATAAATGCGTATATCTATGATATTACATATTTTTTGGTATGGGTATATATACACATAACGAAAAGAAATAAAACAAAAAGGTTCGAAAATGTATTAAGTAATAATCAAATAAATCTAATCAATATATTATATAGAAATGCTCAGAACATCAGATATCAATACTTGTCTAATTTTATATACAAAGGTAAAGGTATACCTATCATCATCTAAATATATATATACACAAAGAAAGAAACATATTCATTTTATAGTTGGTAATATATATATATTTGGGTAATATACATACATATATACATCTATTATATATAAATATATATATATATTTATTGTGTATATTTTGGGTCACGTTTTACAAATATACTTTTATCGATCGATAAAAACAAATCCTTACCATATGGAATTTATTGGGAGACGACGACAAATTATTTATCTGAAATAACTTACCCATGTATATATAAGACTTGAAATTTATGATAAAGTACACCTATGTAGGAGAGAGGGTATATTATACATTTGTTTTTTTTTGTTTTAGGTACATGTTTTATTGTATGAAAATTATATATGTATATGTAATTATATAGAATACATATTTTTTTATTTATTTATTCTACACATCTATAAAAACAAGGTGGACGAACCAAACTTACACCATACATATATCTTTATATATAAAATGTACTGAATATATGCATATGGTATAATATGATGACGGTGTCAATATTAAACAAAATCACATTCAAGTTCAAAACTTTGCTAAATGTATGCATATAAAAACTTGGTATCGGCAAAAGGTATATTAGCTCATTTTAATTTATATAATATAAATTTTATTAAAACATAAATATTATTTATGCAAAACGTCTAAGCAGATCAAATATAAAAAAACTTTTAGAATTTATTTAATACAAATATTTTTATTTTTATAAATGCACCAACAGTTATCACAACATTTTAATTAATATAGGACGTAACTTTTTAATACTATACAATGGATAAACATACCATACCTCGATTATGTGAAAAAAAAAGAGTAAAAAAAGTAGAGTAGTAGAAAAAAGTGAAAAAATTTAAAGATATCAATTAAACGTAAATAATTTAAATGGAATAAATCGAGAAAATTGATTATTGCTATGAACATGATTTCAACAATTTTTTAACTATACATGCGAACATAATTAAATTCGATATTAATCAAGGTTATATATTATATTATATATATTAAACAGAATTTCCATGGAAAAAAAATTATTGATATGTTTGTAATATATATATATATGTATTATGTATACATTTGCTTGCATCGTAAATATATAATTGACAAAATATCAGACACATCATGCATTCCATTTTTGGATTATTGTATGTGAAAGTTTTTAACATAAAACATTTTGTTTTGAATTATTAAATAATTAAAATTTTATTACAAATATAAGTGATAAATAAAAACAAATTAAATACTCAATTGTAATTCTCAATATATATATATATATATATATAGAATTGTTTATCATATTCAAATGGAATAAGTCGAAGAACATACGGTTTAAATAAATTCCAAATAAATATTAAATATATAAAAATTGCACACATTTAATATTTATCATTTTAAATAAATATAATATCCCACCAAACCGTAATAAAGCTTTATACCATAATATTTATACAATATATAACTCACTCACACAAAAACATACAAATATAAAATAAAATATTGATGACTGATAAAAGTAAATTAATTGACTAGGTTTTTGTGATATAGAACATAGATATGTTTCTATAATATTATCATATCATCGTATATATAAAGTGTAATATCTATATTTATATTAGATAGCAAATTGCTATACAAATTCTATATACGATATTTTGTTTATGAGATAATAAAATCAGGTACCATATTTATTTATTTATTCATGTGTATATATTTTTTACCAAAATAAATGTGAATACTATGTATATATATATATATATATATATATATATATATATCACCTTGGTATAAAATATATATATATATATATATAAAGTATATGATTGCATGAAACCATTTATATATATATATATAAATAATTCAAGGAAAACATTTAGTTAACAACATATAAAACATCATATGTGACAAAGGACTATTTTTACCGCCCCAATTCATTTAATGGACAAGAAAATGTCAAACCCATGTCATGTCATTCTCAATTTTCAAAATATCTTGATTTTGGGATTATGGACTTATTTGAAGAAAACAACTGCTAAAATTTACTATATGTTATAGAAAAATAGTTATATGTATATAAAATAAAATATTTACATGCATAGAGGTATTACTATACAGTATTAAATGTTTCCTATTTAAATATTTACTATCCGTATATAATACCGTACTATTATATATTTACAAAGCACATGTACCATATGTATACTATAACAATTTTTCTTTTTAAGATTAAAATTCATAAGTTTTATATTGATATTAATAATACATATATATTTATTTTGATAAATTGATTTTTAATAAAAATAAAAATTCTGTAAATTTGTATAATAGATCAATGTTATAACATAATTAATTTATTACTTATTGTTATACATATTCATATAAATATTATTGCATTTTATAAGCATACAGATTTTGAATTTTGTTACTCCTTTTTTCAATAATTAATTAAATATACCGATAACATTGAATTCAATATAGAATAATGTATCTGATGAATATTAAATTACCGTGAGTTAATTTTTCATAATTCATTTTAGTGTTTCGATTTAATCCCTCCAAATTATCAATTTCAAATTATTATACCTTCATATGACTTTCGTTTATATTTTATACCAAGGTGATAAACCAATTATATTATATATTTGTATACATAAATAAATTAATTAAAATTAATATAAATGTTTATGATTTCTATTTATATACACACCTTCTTATATGATATTTCATTGCTTTATATGTGAACCTGATGCAGAAATATATATTTAATATTAATTTATATATTGGTATATTATGCTATAGCATATAATCAACATGTTGTTTGGTGTGATAGAATTTTTATATTCAGGTATGTATATATCCTTTAAAATACATATATATATATATAATAGATTGTTTATTATATATATGTATATAAATGTAAGGTATATGCATACCTTATATATCCACATGAGACATTTATGATCTTTATATACCGTATAGTCATTTATTATCATATGACACAAAATTAAATTATCATTTGTATACGTTATCATTATTTACTTGTTATATAATGTTGTGTATGTGTTTACTCAATAAATTATATATTAATTTTAAGAGTTTATATGTATTTAGTAACTGTGATATTGTTATATAATATATTTATTGTTGGAGATAATAAATAAAATTAATACACTATTTACAGGAAAGCAGTTTATAGAAACAGGATATATAATTTAGATATCTATACAAAATATAGAAGGTTGTTTATAGATATTTAAATTAGTCATTGGTTTAAATATCTATAATTCAAGTTAATATGTTTATATTATCATACATATCATTTAGAAATGGAATTGTTTAACAAAATATAGTTATTATAAAACTATAATATATTTATAGTATAAAAGTAATTTTTAAAGGTAAACTATATTCATTATATACTTTACTATATTTCCCAAGTTTAATTCATTGTATGAGTATTGCATTTGAAATCATGTACTGACACCCATATCATTTCATTCATAGTAATTAGTAGTATATTTCAATATTTGGTATATAAATTCGTTTAAATATGATTAATGTAGGATAAATATATATCCATAAAAACTATACAAAGAAATTCCAAGAAGGTATATCATTAAAATTTCCACGTTTTGATTATTTTCCCGCAACTAAAAATAAAACTTAAACCCCATATTTTATACACCGCCCATTTTTTTAAATGCAAATGCATAAACTATATAAAAATAAATATACATATACAAAGATTTTGAGTGCATTTTAGAATATTTAATCATAATAAAATGTATATTAATAAAGTTTTTCTTTACCGATATACAATTTCAATGTAATATTATGTATATATGCATATTATTTTATTCTGTTGGTTTTTGTATAATAACTTTTAAATTTTATTATGAAACAAAATTTCATTAAAAAATAAAATAAAATATATGCGATGATATTATAGTATAATAATTATATATGAATTCAGAAAAACAAAGAATTATATTAATTATGTAAATTATCATTATATAATATAACAAAAAAAATACAAATTTTTAATTTTTGTATACTCAGATGACATTAACAAAATGAAGACGCGGGATGATGAAGTAAAAAAAATTTTTAAATAATCACAAGATATATTCAATCTACATATAGAGGTACTTTTTAAAACTATTTATTTATGTTTTTTAAAAAAAAAGTATGTATTATAGTTTTTTTTTCGATCTTTTCATGATGGTGTTATGTTTTTATTTTTTTTTAATTTCTTTTCTTTTTATTTTTTTTTGTTGTATATGTTGGACTGTGTATACAAAATGCTATATACATATATATGTATAAATATATAGTTTTGTTAATTCTATGCACTTTTCTATAAAAGTTAAACAATGAACTGCCCCAAAGAAAATTTTTAAGTTAAAAACTTCTTTATTTTTTTCTTTATTTATTTTAATGTTATGTTCAAGTTCTTTATACAATTGTTCTATAGAGAATTTTATATTGTCATTATATATATTATAATGCAACTTATTTGTTTATAAATTTTGCATATATGCACGTAGTATATATATAATATATATATATATATATATATAGTTATATTATATATACAACATACATGAATAATGTATTTGTCATCTAACTATGTATATGTATTATTATATATAAATACATATACTTGGGTTGTGAATAAATTTCTTTGGTAAAATTAATGCATATACATTTTTTGCTATCAAGTTTTTCTCTATTATACATATACATATATATATATATGGTATTTGCTTGCATTTTGTTTTGTTATAATAATTTGTGGAGTACTTTAGAATATTGTATAATTTGAAAGTGAGTGTTTGAAATAAAAATAAAATCTCTAAACATACTTGAAATGAATAATTATATACATATATATAGGTTTGCTATATATGATATTAAATAATTCGATATTAAATTCTATAAACAAGTGCAATTCAATTTAAGTTATAACAATAGTAATATGTCTGTTCAATAATCTATATATAAAATCCCCAGAATTATTTGTAATTGATTATAAATAGTATATAGTAAATGGTATACACTCAATAATATTTATCCTCACTCCTTTTGGTGCTCAGAGCTAATAATTAATAATAATATTAATAATAATATTTATAATTAAAAGGTTTTTATTTAAATTTTATTACATATTATCATGGTCATATATATGATGTATTTATATGTATATACTATATATATTTATATGTATACAATAAAATTTAAAATCATATACATATCACTATCGATATTCGATAGTATAATAAATTAATAACATACAATTGCTATATCTTTGGTATTCAAAAAATTCTTGTTATTAATTTGTTTGTTTAATAAAGAATGTTGCATTGATCATTATAGAATGTTGCATTGATCATTTTTTTTTCTATATTTTTTTTCTATTTCACATAATTAGTGCGAAAATCGTAAAATATTTTTGTAAAGACCCTAATTCTACTAATTTTATGTTTAATAAAGCATTACCATTGCATTGTTATATAAATGTAAATTGAAGATGCAGCCAGTATAACAAACGAATTTATTGATATAATACTGATCCCTATATAATCCATTCTTCAAACTTAACTATACATTTTGTTCCTTAATCCCATTCTAATATTCGTTTAAAAGTACATTTATTATATAGTATATAAACGATCTTTCTTTGCTGTTAAATTTTTAAATATAATATTTTATTGTGTAAATCCAAATTATTTTTAAAATAACAAGGTATGATTGTAAAAATAAAATTTCTATATATATAGTTTAAAATGAAATTCATTTATAGTACATATAATACCATTATTCAATAGCAATATAAACATTTAAAGGGAAACTTATTTATAACATATTATAAATTATATATAACTTATATATAATAAATTATATATAACATATTTTTAAAGTAAATATAACATTCGATTTTATATTCTGTTATATTCGGATATTATATTATACATACTATATATTTTATCATCAATATTATATACGTAAATATACAGCAAGTACGAAAACGATAGATTAAATGTAATCTCTAAATATGTATACCATTATATATATTGAGTCGAGTACTGAGAATAAAAAAATAATGGATTTTATGTTTTTTTTTTGGTATAATATCATAATATATCTGTAGTAATTATATATTGACGTCGTACGCTATATATAAATATATAACATAAGTTAAATAAAATACCATACATATAATAAATAATAACATAAAGACACGAAAACTATAGAACAATTAGGTCATGTCAATGTTATTAAGCTGTATTATTTATATTTATATATTATATAGATATATACTGTAATTTCAGGATATCTTTATTTTCTTATTTAATATACTATACTCTTTATATTAATAATGTATATGCGATGTATTACATTATAGTCCATCAATTATAAAATCCGATCTATAATGCTAATTATGATGAAGTGGATTTATTATTAACTTAATTTGTGAGATTTATTTGTATTTATATATATTAATACTCTTTTTTTAATATTCGTATCTCGTATGTATAATGTATATATATATATATATATTTATAAATATATATAATCATTTATAATTATATTTGTATGTACCTGTGGATTACGATATGACACAGAAAAAATAACAGATTCAAATATAGTTTTGTTTCAATATTTTTCCAATAAAAAAACATATTTTATGTTATTCAACCACTATGGGATATTTTTAATTTATTTCTATAAATAGCATATACCCAAATCAATTCCTTGTTTAAAATATCCTTAGGTATTTTTATCTATTTGATACTTTAATTTAATGTTTTTTTTTGTGTATTATACATAATTATTTATCAAAAATGTATAAACTATCTCATGTATCCAAAATGCACCCAGTTGAATAAAAGTGTACATAATTAAAAAATGCAAACACACGTTGCGCTTAACATAACATTGTGTTTAAACTTTAAAGTATATAATTCAGAATTACATATAATATTATAATAATATATAATATATACGATATAAAATGGATAATGTATAAAATAAAACTAAATTATTTATTATAATATTTTATAGTTGTATATAAACTTTGTGCAAAAACATAACAATTCTCAACCATTTTATTATATCCATTCCATTATATTATATTATCCAACATAACGCAATCCTTCAATATCATACACATGAACATTTTATAATAATAAAATTTGGTTTTTTTTTATTATAAATAAATATAAAATAACTATTTATATTATCATATAATATTGCAGATATTTTTGTATTTTTTTTTTACATTATTTAGATTGCGTGACTTAAATTAAATGTATACAAAAATATATACTATTGATTTTTAGCGATTTTCGAAATTAAAGGATAACCGGGTATTTCGTAAAAAATGATGAAACGCTATTTAATATAAAAATAATTAAATACGCTATATAAACACTATACGGACCAATTTTGTAATCTCATATATAATATAAATGGAATTTAAAGAGCTTTTATAACAAACGTAATTCATCGTAACATAGATAGGATTAAATAAATATACAATATTAAATTATGTATTGAAAATTTTTAACTTATAACAAATGGGAATCCTTTTGACATTAAAACTTTCTTAAATAATCAAATATATATTATATTGAAAAATCGATTTGTATCACATCGCTACTGTTTATAAAATTAGCATTTAAATATGTGTAGACGTATATCGTTAATTTTTTATATATAATTTTCCGTTATTCAAAACAATACAAAAAAGGATTATATTCATATATACGCGTCTATGTATACATAAATATTGTTCTTTTTTTTTAAAAGAATTTATACACCTTAGTAAATATAATATTTTCTATATACATATAAATAATAAACAAACAAACAAAAAACAAACACACCTAAACCTTTATAAAACAAAATTCCAAAATAAAACTTTGTTTGTGATATACAGAACTTTTATTGAGACGCATTTAGTTTAGTTTTGCACTAAAGCCAAGTAAATACCATCAACTTTATAAACACAAAGTTAAATATATAAAGGTGGGTGAACGCGTATGATGATGATCTGCGTTAAATCATAAAGAAAATTTGAAAAAAAACATTTGTTTGGTATTTTTATTCAAGTTTCGTATATTATAATTGGTTATGAACTTTATATCAAATAAATATGAATAATGATGATTGTGATTGTGCTTTAATATACACTTGAAACTGGAAAAATATGGAACAAAAAGAAATAATAATTCAACCATAAAATCATATATAAAGTGCATGACATAAAATATTTAAAGGAAAAAAGTGAATTTTGTGGTTGATTTTCATTTTATTTGATATATATGTATACGCAATTTTTATATACTTAGGGAAATGAAAAATCAATATTTTATTAAATTTACAGCACTTTCTATTGTAAAGTGTTTTTTTTTGTGATATCAAAACAGAAATTAAATCACACGTTTTGTTTTGTTGAATTGTATACGTAAATATTTGTTTAATCATAAATGACAATTCATGAACGAATTCCATTGTCATGTTTCTCTGTTATATCCAACTATTGTTGGAATTAATAATGCCTTACATTGCAATGTTACGAAAATCCCCAATTAAGTTATTGATCATAATTGTTTCGATATTTAAATTTATTCCATTGTAATATGTGATATATTCCATTGTAATATGTAATATGGCAAAATATTGTGAAAAATCAATCAAATTCATGAATGAATATTGTGATGGCGGTAGTTTGTGAAAAAAACCCTGTTTAGTATGTTGCTCTTGGTATTGCCCCCTGACGGTTTTACCCTATTCAAATTATTTAATTGTGTATAGTTTTCATATATATAAACCACACACTTTACATGAATTCATCATACGTATCAAATAACCATTTGTTCAAAACACAAACATATATTATTCAAAATTTTTAAGTGCATTAAATTTATAAAAAAAAAACGCACCTGTCGCAATATGATCGACATATTTATTCATTTAAATATTTTTTTCTAGTATTTTCTATATTGTTGTATTTCAGTTTTTGTTTTAACATTTATGCACGAACGTAACACAAATAAGGGATAACAAATTATATATTTTGGTGTTTGTGTTTTATTTCTATTTTTTCAAAGTAGAATTATATTAAATAAAAAAAAAGTTTTTGTTTTCATTTTGTCATTGTGATGTAAATTTAGAATATAAACGAAAATTTAAAAAAATAATACCGTCCTACCGGACAAACTCATAATTTAAAGTACTTCAATACACAATAAAAATAAAAACAGTCATAAATTAATATTGTGTTAATTCCAAATATATTGGATAATTATAATACATAAAATTGTATACAATATAAAAAATTAAATATGTTTTTCAATAATGATCACTTAGTGAATAAAATAAAATTAGAAAAATTACAAGAAAAATTAAGAAAAAGGTTGGTTTATTTTTTGTGTATGTGTATATTTTTTTTGTACATCTATAAAGAATTATATACAAATTAAATCAAAATTAACAATTTTTGCTTTATCGACGAAAAACGTTGTATATAATAGAAGTATTTCTTTTATTATGATAAATCAATTTGTTTATGACTAATATAATAAATTCATACAGATTTTATACAATTTAATAATTTATAATTTAGTTGATTGAAATATAATTACGTTTATTATATTTTTTTTATAATATATACAGAGTGAATTTTTAACGTAAGCTTCATTTTTCTCGTATGCATCATTTTCTGTAAATTAAAATAATATGAAAAACAGACCTTCACACGATTTGCTTGGGAACTCCCTGTGAACACAATTATGTTGTTATATAAAGAAATTTAAATTAGCATCACTAATTTTAAAAATTTATTTATAAATTGCTGTATATATATGTAGCATGAAGAATTATATAAAAATAATGTTTTTACAATTTCAGTGATATGGAACGTCGTGGATTAGAGTTCAAATTTGAAAGTTTAATGAAAGACCGTAATAAATGGTAATATTTTAATTCATATTTAATATGTATAGATACAATAGATACAAGAGATATTTAATAGTTAAATAGCAATAGTTATTTAAATATTATTCAAATTGCCTTATAGTATTTTGATTTCATATTTAATTTGGTATATAATAAGAAAATACTTCCATTCATTATAAAATAAAGCATATTAAATTATTTTCAATATGAGATATTATTCAATCTTAAATTTTCTTATCCCATTAACCAAAAATCCAAAAAACAAACAACCCAGTGAAGAGTCTGCATTCACTTCATTAAAACATCGATATGACCGATTCTTAGACGAGGATAAAAAGCGCACTAAACGTAATGAACATTTATTGAAAATGCTTGAAAGAATTGATTATCAGGCGGCTACGTTGGCAGCTAAAACGGAAAGGTTAAAAATGTTAAAGGTAATTTTAACGGGGTCATAATTTTATGAAATTTATCAAATTATTTTATATGAATTTTTATATATATACCCAAAAGGCACAACATGAACTGTATCTAATGAAAAATTGGATTCCTTGTCATTCCATTCAATCAACAATATCTCGTGAACGCATAGCAAGCACAAGAACATCAAATACTTTGTCATCATTTCAAAATCCACAACCACACCACACAGAAAATATACCACAATATAATGTTTTAAGAAATGAAATTAACATGAAATCGGATTTTGTTAAATACCTATCAGATTTAAATCAATTTCAAAATGAAAATCCTATAATAAATGGTAATAAAAATATAATTGAAAGCACTTACAGTCATCGAAACCCTTCAATTGCACAATATGAACACCATTTAACATCAAATCAACCTCAATTTGAACACATATCCACTGTGAATGATAATCGTCAAAAAACTAAAAGTTTTTTAAAACAACCAATTGAGTCATTTTCAAATAATCAAATTTCACCGACAACAAATAAAACGGTATCTATTGAAGATAACTATAAAAATCCGTATCACGACATTAATAATGAGACATTTACATATTTGCGAAAAAATTTACCAACAATTGAAATTATACCGCCAGCTAATATTGATTCTTCAATGTCAACATTATCGGTACCAGTAACTAATTTATATTCAGATAATATGCCGCACAACGATATTACAAATATAAATAACAAACAATTTGAACATGGTAATCCACAAACTGAATTAAATCCTAAAGAAACAGCATTACCTTCAACTTCAATATATAATAAACCACTGACTGTTTCACCATTCAATGAAACACCAATTAGTACAATTCAAAATTCAAGCAACAGCAATATCTCTTTAAATACTATTGAGACAATTAATATTGAAAATAAACAATCTATAATTGATGGAAATTCAAGTGTTAAAAAAAATGAAATCGATACTAATTTACAGACAAAAAATATACATGAAATAAATGCCAACGGAATACAATCTAATATTGTATATGGTGACGGTATAAAAAATACTCAACCAACTATTAATAACCATAATGATAATGATGATGACAATGATAATTTACAAACAAAATATAACAACAAAACCGAAATAGATGTTATTGAAACAGGCATGGAAAATATGAATTTAAATGGAAATAAAATTATTGATTCGTCAACAAATGTGAATAACCATGAACATATTATAAATGCTGATACTAAAATTAGCAATAATGAAAATAATAATTCAAATATCGATCAACTTGAAGAAAGTATATACGGAGAAAGAATTATTCATTCAAATAATTCTGTAAACAATAGTGGTATAGAAAATAAAAATGTAGAAAACGAAAATATAGATAACGTTAACAATAATGCCGAAGAAAATAATAATACTAGTATCGAAAATTACAATAATATTTCTTCTAATGAAATAGACTATCAAAAATCTACCGTTGAATTACAAGATACTACGAATGGGCTAAGTAATGAAATAAAGCAACATAATGATAATATTATAAATCCGGATGAATCCCTATCACAATATCAAGATTATCAAAATAATGAAAACAATTTTCAAGAGGCAGGAATCTACGCTGAGAACACTGCATATACGGAAATAAATTCAGAAAATCCACAATATGACCCATTATCAGAAAAATCAGAATATTACGAACCATATGTGAATGGAACTGAAAATTATCAGCAACAACAACAACAATCGGATCAATTAATCGATCCAAATCAATACAGTGAACCAAATGAAATGTATAATCCATCAACCAGTCAATATCCAGAAAATTACTCAAATAATGATCAACAATATGAAAATTATGATGCTTTACCACAGGTAAAATTATTATATGAATTTTATTTTAATTTAAAATATAATTAATTTTTTTAATTTAGGAATCTGCACCATTGGATTATAATCAATATGCAAATGAATATATAACTGACGGTGGTGTTCAACAACCAGCTGAACAATTGCCAGATCAAGCACAGATCATAAACGATCAAAATTATGAAAATTATCAATATCCAACAAATGAAAATTATGATGAATACCAACAATATTATCAACAGAATACAAATGAATATACCCAAGGAACAGAACAACAACAAATTGTCGAACAACCATCAACTACTTATTATGATGAAAATAGTTACCAACAAGAAACGAATAATGATCAAATTGCAATTTCCGAAAATTATCCAAATTATACTGATGATAATTTTACTACAAACCATGTCGATGCAAATCAACCGGCAATAAATGAATACGATGAGAGTTCAACAACTTATTCCGAAGACATAAATGTGCCATCACAACCAATGTTTCACGACAATGAAGCGCCTATAACCGAAAATACTATTCAACCAAATTATTTAGACAATGAAACAGATGAAAGCATTATTCAACAACAAAATATTCCACTAAATGATGAAAATGATTTTGATTTTTCTACAAAATAAATGGAAAATTAGAATGTGAAATCAATTTGCTAAATTATATATTTATATAGTATAATTTATTTATCCGGGAATACATTCATAAATTATTCAAATGGCAAAACCACAATTTCAATTCTGATTTATTTTAAACTATTTTATATTCTAAAAAAATTTGTTTATGTATAATATTAAAAGTTTATGATTAAAAAATATATATGTTGTTATATAGAAATATATTATAGAAATAGAGATATATAATATATATAGCTAAAAAGTTATATTAATGCACTAAAAAACTCATATTATTTAAACATAATATAAATATATATTGTTTGATTCATTCAAATTCCCATATCACACAAAAAAGTTTATTGAAAATATTCTATATTGACAATGATGATATTGAATACATTTCTTCGAAAATCAAAGCGGTGTTCTGATACTTATATAATTGTATTTGTGGGTGTTTGTACTTTTATATACCATGATACCATTGAAATAAATGTCACAACAAGAAAAAAAACCTTTACAGCATCCAACAGGAAAGAGCAAAAAAAAAAAATAAAAAAAAATTGGGATGTGATAAATAATAAAAAATCTTTGATTATTATGACCTATATTTCATTTTTTTTACATTAATACATATAAAAATGTTTATAACATAAATAAATTACATATAAAATGTTATCTATATATATGAAATTTGAATACCAATTTCCATAAATTTATTAGTTGAAAAACTCATCAACAAATGTTTGAATATTTAGTACTGCATAAATATTTAGAGATATTTTGCAATTTGACATATCGATGTATTTGCAATGTTTAACATTGATTATATTATACATATATATGTTTTACGAATACATAAAAAAAGAAAGAATTCCTGAAAGTTTTAATGGACATAAAATAGAATAAATGGATAGTCATAAGAAAACAACAAATGTTCATCTGGATATATATACGATATATGTATTTTAAAAGTATATGTATATCTATTCATTTATATATGCTTATATCCTTATATGGAATGAGTTGTGTTTAAGATTTGTTTCAAATTGGTTTTGCAAACTCTTATATATATATATATATAAAGTTTATAACTATATGGTATATGCTATATTTATATATATAAAGTTTATGGACGGTATACATTTTCAACCAAAAATGGTAGGACTAGACATAAATAACAAAGTTATTTACAATATGTTCAAGCTTTTTGTTTACTTTTGTACTATACAATAATACTACATACAAAACTTATCATTTTTACTAGATATCATATTCTAAAATTTTTTTTGAGTTCTACAAATGATTTTTCATATTCCCCCATATTTGGCATCCCACAGTTCAATAGATATAAATCCATAGTTCAAATATAAAAATAAAATTCCTCAACATTTATTATGAATATAGTAAATCAATGAAATATTTCAATACATTATATTTGTAGAGTATTTTTTGGTAAAATCTTGAAAATTCTATACTTTGATTTGTGATTAAATATATGTGTATACGTATTATATATGTTTAATTTATCTGTTAGTCAAAATCTTACTATTTTCTTTATAATTTTAGTATACATAAATATTTAATTGTGATTCTTTTGCTTTTTTGTTTTGTCCTACCCTATATATATATATATACATATTATGTTATTGCTGTGCGATAAAAGTTTTATTGATAAATACATTTGAGCGCCTTTTTGTTTCTACCTATACATATAAGCTGTACTTTATATATATATAATCTATAAATGATCATCAAGAATGATAGAATTTAAGGGTAACAACATACAATATATATAATATGTATATATATGGATATTAAAGTTAACGAACAATAATGTTATATATACAAATAACAACATTTTATTACTCTCCTCCTCTTGATGTAAGGACCTTATTTATACTTAAATATTTAGGTTTAAATCAATCATTAACAAATCACAAATCAATAAAATATATCAATTTTTCACATATATCATATATGAGTTTTATTTTGAAATTTACACCTATCAGTTTTTAAAAAAAATAAATATGAGTAGAATACGAGGATATAATGTATAGTATTTGAATTTATTTTAAATATATTTTTGGGTATATCGTTTACGGATTCACGGTATTATTTTTAATTTCTTTTAAACAGAAGAACATTTGATAATGTCTACTAAAGTAAAATATTGTTATTATTAATTATTAATTATTAATTAATTAATTTTTCGCTATACAATCAACAATCTGGTTTTAGCGTCCAACAACAGCCTTCTGTTGTTATAGTTTCTTAATTTGGGGCTTTTACGGTATCGGTAATTAGCCGTAGGACCAACCGCAAGCGGGAAAATATTGTTATAACAATTGTAAAATCTAATTTCTGTTGTTATATATTTAAAATAAATTAATATTGCATATATGGATTTAGTTAAAACTTTAAAACTGTAAACATTTAATATATATAGGTATATGTTCGGAGCAAACATTAATTTACTCAATGTGTGTTTTTTTTTGTTGATTGTAATAATGGAAAAAAAAAATTTAATGGAAATTCTATGTTACAATGATGACTAGCCATTTTTCAGATTCGTGCCATAAATTGAATGATTTGATGAATATATGTATATTAGTGTGTGTACAATACAGGTTATATATATATTTCAATTATGTATTCCTTCGTTATTTGCATATATACAGAACTTATATACACATCGGGTATCAATGTATTTTGGTAATATACGACACGGTACACGCGTATGTGAAAAAGATTCTCGTATGAAAGCAATTTTGTATTTATTTGTAAAACATAATGAAATTCGTAATTATATAGGATTTTATAAATTTCATCAAAATTCTTAATTTAATTTTACAATAATTAGAAAATTATATAGTAATCATTTATGAACAATTTTACATATATGTATGTATAAATGTACGAATTATTAAAACATCATATTCATATATTGTTCATTTCACATATATTCATATTGCTGAAATTCTTATATCCAATTCAATCCTGGTTATGCAAGGTATAGTAATCATATAGCATATATACATTCAAAAAATATGAATAAATCTATATCGAAATTGTTTACATGTTTTCTATAGTTATACGTATTTCAAATATTTGTCAAACAATTTATATATTAGATTTTTATATACAGAATTAATGAATGAAAAGAATAATAATTATATATTTATATTAAATTAAACACATTTCATTGAATATACATATAATGCATATATGCATAAGCAAATATAGTATATATGGAATTTTGTTCTACATATACTTATTTATATATATAAGTATTTAATATACAGACAATTGTTTTATGAAAAAATGTATCCGAGTCATGCAAATATCTAAATGTATGATATATGCATAATTATTATTCGAATTTAACTATATATATGAATATACCGCACATAGATATATTATTATACAAATATGTAAATATTAAAATAAGCTTTATATATACAGAAGAAACCAAAAAAAAAATTATTTATCGCAAAAGTTTCAATTCAATTTGTCGAAAATAAATTGTATATTTATTTGTTTTTATTTTATATATATATTTAATCACATACATGGGTGAATATATTTTGAATATGCATAAAGGAATCAAGAATGTATATATAATATACGTAATAAATATTATAAGCCCGTATATGAATCCGTATATATATATACGATAAATTTTCCATTGTATGTCAGAAAATGTGTACATAAGCGTTGAAATATAAAAATAAAACAAATTTTATTATTTGTATATTTTTGTTTTTGGTACTTATATATACAAAATAAAAATCCGCATAAATATGCAATTTACAAAGAATATATAATACGTAAAATTTTACAAATGGAAAATATTATATGATCCCACGTTTGTATTTATAAATATTACAATTTATTACTTTTTAAAACCAATGCAAATTATCAAAATTCTTTTATTCCTATATTCACATTTTACACAAACATTATTTATATTTAGTTTTAAACTAAAACCTATAGATATATAGATAAATATATACACATTCATGTAACAAATAAATAACAAAAAAAAAATCTGTATAACTAATTTTTTTGACATAAGTTTAAAAATGTATCACAATTTTTATTATAATGTGGTTGAACGATAAAGATTAGTGTATTAAAATTAAAATGTTTTCAAAATTTACGAATAAAATATTGTAATTGAGAGTTTTTAAAATTTATAAAAATCAGGGATATATGCGCACATACATAAATCTTGAAATGGTATTAAATTTGTTTGAGCAATTCGATAGGAATAATCAAATTATTGTAGCTAATGGCATTAACATTTTATTTATCTACATATTTTGGATTAATATTTTTAATAAATTATTGAAAATTTATGATAAAATTAAACGATATTCTATTCGAGTAGTGTTCATCTATTCACAGGATATTCTGAAAATTAACTATATATTATTTAAATTATAATTATATATAAAAAAAGCATTATAATTATATATAAAAAATTGTCTATAAGAATTTCGTTTTCAAAAAACAAATGAATTCATATAAAAAGGTTATAAATTGTACACAATATTGTAATACAATATTCACAATAAGAATTCCAATAAAACATCATCGAAACTGTTTTTTTTTAATATAACAATTATAAAATATATTAGAAATAAAACAAATATTTATCTACTTGTATAATTATTGCAATTGATTTATATATTTTAATATATATAAAACATATAAAATTATATTAAAACATATAAAATTAATATCATAACCCATATATATAGTTAATTTTACAATTTCAATTAATATAGTACGTATATATATTGAACATGTCCATCTATCGTGTATATTGCATATAGATAATTTTATAAAATCAATCATTTATGACAATCTAAATATGTCAACTAAATATAAATGTAAACGCCATTGACTGTATATTCTGGTACATGTATATAAATCTACATATACATTATACAAATTAAATTGAATTAATTGAATAATATGGTTATTTTATAATAAAATTTTATAGTTAGATCAAACATTCATAAAATTCTATTATATTCCCATATCCGATAAATGCAGGTATAAACTATTTTAGGTAACCCAATATTGCGTATTTATATATGCATATATAGCTTATTCACAAACATCTATATGTGTATTATCCGCAAAATCAAACACAAACAAATAAAGGTTTTTTTTATAAAAATCATTAATTAATCATACAATGGATACGGGACATATATAAAATAATATGTTTACACCTCAGTAAAGGCTGATTCTGCTAATAAAATATTATATACATATGTATATATATATATATAATAGAGGTATTAAAAGAATAAATTTGCGTATATTCAATAATGTATCGCAGTATTCATAAATAATGAAAAATCAATTAAACAAAATTAAATTATTTTAATACATTATGTAAAATGTTTTTTATATGCGAATACAACAAACATTTAAATATAACATATTTATATCCATCCAAAATTCATAATATTGTATTTTACATAAATCCATAAACAGATATACGCATATGAATATCCCCCAATAACAAGAACATACCCAATAACAAAATACGGAAAATTAACCATATTTTATATGAACTTGAATAATATTTATTAAAACCAATTTTATTAACTAAAATTATAAGTTTGATGATGAAATATTCGAAACGATTCACATTTAATAAATTACCAATTAAAACTTATTATATAATAAAAAAACATTACCTTCTATACATAAATCATTCGGCGGTTTTCAAACATATACTAGATATTGAGTTAAAATTAATCTTAATAAATCATACCTGTACGATTAACAATAGGAGCATATAATATTGATGTATTCATGCCAGATATAATTAACGATATCCTTGATGTAATAAAATATTACAATGATTTCAATTAATTAGAAATCTCTTAGACAATAATATGAAACCGGTAACCTTATCTTTATTGCACAAGCCTGTATGTAAATATAGCAAATATATATATTCATAAAATAAATATTTATATCAACATTTTCGATATTTATTTTAAAATTTTCATTAATTTTACACAATACAATATTTTTAATAATATGTAAATAAACTTTATATTTAAACATATTTCAAATGAACGTATGTATATATATATCAATAACACGCATTTAAACTATATATATATACAGCTGTTATTATACCGACAAGATCCATATATATAATATATGTATATTATATATATATATATATATATAAACTATAACTAAATACTATATTATTTCCCATTTATATGTATTTAATAATGTGTTAAATTATATATGATGTATTTTATTAAAATTACATTTTCCTGTATATATTTATTTAATATTTATATATAGCATTAATATATGCAATATACACAATTTTGTATATATAATCATATAATTATATATACATGCATTTGTATTATATGATATATATATATACTTAATACTAATATACAAAATATTATATTATTATTTCTTATTTTGTTTAAATTCAAGTCACATACAATAAATACACAGCAATACGAATTCACACACACATATATAAGTACTATACTATATATACTAAATCACTCTATATACATATCCTATGTGTTCTATACTCTATAGTATATCATATAACTCTATGACACCGTGAAAAGCTCCATTATTTATACGAGTAAAATGCATTTTTCATGTATTTTCTCTATATACTTATATTCAATGTGATAATTTCACAATATGCATTTATGGAATGCTATTATATACATTTAATATTTTCAACTTCACGCTTTTTTTTTACTATTTTTTTTCTTTCAAATATATCTCATTCATTTCGTATGCACAAAATAAAATTATAAATGTATATAATAAAATATATAGAATTTATATTTCTATATTACATTGAATTTATATACATATATATGTTTCTATATGGAAGTATATATTATATATGCATATTAATGCTTTTAAACAAATAGATATAATTCATTATTTATGTAAAAAAATATATATGTATATCGTATACATATTTATGCATGGAATGTATATTATATTGTATTATAAATTTATAATAGATCACATTCAGTGATATACATATATGATTAAAACTGTTCGGTTAGATTTGTTTGAACTAAATATACATAAAATATTTTTATTTCCCCATTGATATGAAATATTATAAAGGACTTTGACCAATGACTTGAATTCCTTTCTGTTATAAATCATTATATTTAAAAAAATATAATATATTATCGAAGATAAGATTAAAGCAAAGTTATTTCAATTTAAACATGGTTATACTAATCATTTAATTAATTTGTTTTAAGGATCATACATTTTATAATGTGTTGATATTAAACGCGAATTGAAATTTAGAAATCATGAATCTCATTTAACCATTATATAGCATTCAATTTTTTTTATACTAAATGTATAATTAAATTTACTATATAAATATATGATTAATATTTATTCACAACTTGTATATAATTGAATAATTTTTAATGAAATTAAATGTGTAGCTATAATGCAATTATTAAAAATTACTTATAATCCACATATAATAATTGAAAAAAAAACATATAAAATTAGATATAATTGTATATCCTTTTTCCTTTTTTTTCAGTAATTGATGAACAAAAAATAAAAAAATCAAATAATCACGATCTTTTATATATGTATAACATTATAAACATACACGTTCAAAATATTTATAGAAAATTTGAAAAATTAAGATAAAAACAGTTTTCAAACATTTGATAAAAAAATTTCTATTTCGTTTTTTTTTATTATTTTAATAAACCTTAATTACAATTTATTGATTTTTACTTTTTTTGTTCGTATAAGAAGAAAAGCTGTACGGTAATTAAAATTTACTTCAATATAATAATTTTATATCATCATATAATAAATTTTTTTTTCAGTTCTATTTATTGCATTATACCGTACTTTAAAATTTATTTGACAGCGGAAGTGTAAAATAAATTGTGTAAATAGCCGTAGAATATACACAAAAAATAAAATCCTTTTTTTGTTTTATTTTGGTTTATTTTTGCATTGAAGAGAAATTATTAATTTTAATATATTACTATATATGCATAAAATGTTATTATACAGTCAAATTAATAATATAAAATATCTATACATATACGAATACGGATGTAAAATAAAATATGCAAACATATATACATATATGTTAATGAGCTTTTAATTAGATATGTCAGCATGTGGTGAACACGAGAGGCAATTTATAAATTATATAATTTTGAACAAAAACGATGAATTGACATATGATATAACAAATTATTATATATATATTTAACAATTTGTACGTATACAATGAGATTTTTTTTGTTAATAAAAAATGTAATTAAAAACCTTTATTACCAATATTATGTATATATTATCATTGTATTGTTTAACATCATATAAATTCAAATTTGGTATGTATATATTGTATATATATATACTATATTAATTGATAGAAAAATTAATATATTGTTTACAGATTTAAAGGATTAACGATTTATATGATTTAATATATAGCACTTTTTATTTTAGCATATTTAATGTACAACTCATATGTCGCTATATATATTTTTGTTGTTATAACTATATAGGATATTTTACAATAATCGTTTTTGATTACTCAAAAACTACTCAACATAATTGAGATTATTATCGCAATTTCAAACTATGTATTGAAACTTTTATGTCAACATAATATAATATGGGATATTCCTTTCTTTTGACAAATATCGATGTACAAAAAAAGTTTCGTATTTTGAAAATATTTGTTAGTATACAAAAAATTATCCCGAAAATAATGGAAATAAATTAATATTTAAAATTTCACATACATAACATAGTTTTATATATAAATTAATACAATATTTATTGTATATAAGTTATATATTAATATATTATACCGTTATACTTAAATATAATAAATGACCTATATACATATATTTTATAATACATATAAAGAGAGAGGTTATATTCGTTCAGGTCCTTATGAATTTATGAATATATGCATGAAAAATAGTTTAAGTGCTTTGAAATTTTTTAATACAAAATTCCATCAAATTTAAAGGATTAAAAATAATATAATAAATTCTGTAAAATATACTATTTAAATATTGAAGTATATATATCATTATATGATTATATATACAGTAATATTATAATGATATTATACTTTTTTGCATGATCCAGCAATATATACTAATGTTGTTGTTTATCATATTTTTTTATTTATATTTCTTGATTTCTATGACGGTTAAATAGTTATTAATATATTTAAACCACACATAATTCATTTTAACTATTAGGAAACTTATTTAAAAATTGATCAATATCTATATTTTATATATTAATGAATTTTTTTAATTTTAATGATTATTAATAAAGAAATTAATTTTTCGCTATACAACCAACAATCTGGTTTTAGCGTCCAACAACAGCCTTCTGTTATTAGTTACTTAATTTGTGGCTTTTACGGTGTCGGTAATTAGCCGTACGACCAACCGCAAGCGGAATATACAACTCTGTGTTAAAATTCAGATTCGAAAAATAACCGAAAACACAAAACATATTTTATGCATTCAGTAGGATTCGAACCCACGACCCCAAAATTTCGTTAGAATTTTTAGGTTGGCATTTTTAACATTTACACCACAGAGTTGTATGATTATTAAACAATTTAATTTAGAGTTAACTGTGTCACAATTCAAATCGATTAAATGTAACATTTCATTTAATGCATAAATAATATACCAATTTCAAATTGTAAATACTTAAAAATCTAAAAAAAAATCTATTCTATTTTCATCAAGAATTTTTACTTTATTATTTTACTTTTTCCAAAGTCAATATTTATTACATCAAATTCATGTTTTATATGTATATTCAAATTTAAATAATATTTTATGTAAGTATATATAAACCTGATTTAAAAGTTGTTATAGCACGTAAAATAGGATTTACCTGTATAATGTATATATAGTATATAATAATATATATTCATATATAAGTCACCTGTAGGCCGTCATGCATTTATCATATTTGCAAACATTTACTTATATATATATAGAATATACACGTATGTAGTCATGTTCATATATAATTTTTGTTCAGATAGTATAAACCTTTATATGCCAAAAGCGTTTTAAAGACTATATACCACATATCTGAAAGCATGTATAAATATACACCTTTTACCGTAAATATACAAACATAGAATACCTTATATTTTATATAAGGTTATGTAAAAATTATGAATATATATATACATGCATATATACGCGTGCAAATAAGTAGATTAAAATACAATAGATGTATATGTTCGTATACATTATATATATAAGATAAATCGTATACATGCATACCGGTAACCAAAGATATAATAGTACAAAGGGCAATGTGTTTTACCAACATCATTTGCATTTATTACTTTAAATTTGTCTGATTTCGAAATTTCTGTGTAGCTTTAGATATGAATATATAATAATATATCATCACATATACATATATTTATGTAACACTTATATATATATAATGAATACATGAATATATATGCAAATAAGGATAAAATATAATAATATAATATGTATACAGTAAATTTAGTTAAAATATATATATTTATATATTTTTCGTGGTAAGTGCATAATATTAAAAACGTTTTCTTTTATTGTGTATTTATATTTCGCTTCATATATACATATATATAGATAGCATTTATTTATATATATGTTAACATTAAATATTCTTTACACAATTATTTATTCATGTCCGCGATTTTTCTTTTACTTTTTTTATTTCACATTTAAATACCACATTCATCTTTCATTATATTAAATATACAGGCAAAATAAAATAAAAATGTTTTATACATATATAAATATTGCGTCAGTTTATTTTTTAAAAATATAATATTGCATATGAAAACTTAAACACTTATTTTATATATCCGCATATTATACACAGTTTATATTTGTACATATACATATAATCTTATCTGTTTGAATATAAAATGGAATTACAACTTTTGTCAACTTGAAATGAAATTTACATTTTGTCTAAAAAGGATACAAAAGCACATATATATATACTATTTGAAAAATATGTAGATGAGTATATATAAGAAATACAATGTAAATATAATAATATAAAAATGCGTTCGTACATATACAACATACAGATATATAACATAATAAGATAAGAATTTTTAATTAGATTATATTTGTGTTAGCAACTCAAATTTACAGATACAAAGGAAACGTTTTTTGTATAATATATACATATAACAAGTGAAATAATACATATAATAATTTTGTGTATATCAAGTACGTAAGTCAAATAAACATATAATAATATATAGATTAAAAAATAAAAAGAGAAACTGTATATATATATATATATATAGGTTTATTGCATTAGTTCGCAATTTATTATTTGTTTTTTTTTTTATTTTTTGTTTACAATAAGTAAGCAAATTTCCTATTGCAAATTTTTTCATTAAATTTTAATCGAGGGTTTGGATTTCTTATAGGGACAGTTTCGAAGTACATTTTTTTAACTTTTACATAAATATATTCAATTGAATGACGGAGTCAAAATATGATGATCACTATAATGATTGTAAGATTACACTATACATATAGATTTATGACTAGAATTCTTATATAGACATGTTTCTTTTTTTTATGGAATTTCTATATGCGATTGTTGACAAGTGATTTTATATATTCAAAATGTCTGAATATAAGAAAATAAATATTGAACAATTCATCCATGTTTAGAAGATCATTTGGTACTAAACTCTGCTACTATACTCTATATACATATAACTTAACATTTATCAAAATCTTTTCTTTCCATTTTATTTTTTAATAAAGCGTTTCTTTCATATACATATAATACCATCGAATTAACAATAGAATTTGTGTAGAAGCGATTTTATAAGACGAGATATATCTAATTTTGTCTATATATAATAAACATTGTATAAACGTAATCAAATAAAAAATGAAGCATATTTATTTAATTCTTTATTTGTATAGATATAAATATATCAAGTTTTTTTAATTTTTGTCAATTATTTTAAAATTAAAATTGTTGAAAATATATTGTACACAATAAAAGGATTATAAATAAGAAAACAAAACTCATAAACCATATAAAAGAAAATAAAATTGTAATAATGAGCTATAGAATTTGAATGTTAGCTATCATAATTTTTCTACAAAATTCTTTTTTGTGTTTTCAAATATAAGATTTTGAATTATCATTATAGAATTGTTCCTTTTATCTTATATTAATTCATTCGACATTCACATATTGTTCCGTCATGTTTTCGAAACAATTATTGATCGCAAATTCTACAATTGAGAAATCTAACTATACAGAAGCAATCGAAACAATTTTATTTAATTTTTAATATAATTCAATTTTTATTGGAAACGTATCAAATATATCTTATATATACGCACCTCGATTCAAAAGTATCTTAAAAATTCAAATAATATATTCAAATTTAATATATGCAAGTAAAAAAAATTATAATGTTAATGATAAGTCTGCCGGTAACAATTGGCATATAAAAAATAAAATTAAAATGCAACAGAGTATGATATTCAGAGAAAAAAAATGTATGATATATAAATATATATAATATATATATATATATATATATATATATATATGAAATGAATATACTTGGCACACACGCAAAAAGCAATAACCTTATCTCATATTCATTCATTTTTTTAGTGTCTCGGGGTTTCTTCTTTTGTTTTTAAGTGTATAATCATGTCATGTTCAACTCTAAATATAATGATATCATAAAAAACGACAAAAGGAAAATGAATATATACCCGCATATAAAAAAAATACCGTATTTTAAGAGGTGATTCTTCGTTCTGTTTCTTGGTTTGAATGTATATACATAATATTATAAGCATCATTTCATTATGTTATCCCTTACAGGTATATTATTATACTTATATACACATTTTTAATTTTATACATATTTTCTTTTTATGTATATATATTCAAAGGAAAAATAAAACCGCAAATGAAACATATATATACAATTATTGTATAGTATATATATAGATACATTTTTTATAGTATATATAATAAATGTATAAAAAAAATACCACAGATTCATTTCTATGCTATGATATAGAAATATAAATATATATATATCCACGATATTATATTACATCAACAACAAGGAAAAATTAATAATTCGTTATCTATATATACATATATAATATAAATTTGTACGATATAATTTTTAATACTTGGCACTGTAAATTTTCCTTTTTTTTGATTACACATTAGTATATATATATATTGTGTGATGCATTTCGTTGAACTTGTTTATACAATTTCCTAATATTATCATATATAATCTTTACTTTATATGTTTATATATAAACACAAATGATAATTCACAAATATAAGGAAGAAATATAAATTTCAATATTTAATATATATGCAAATATATAAAAAAATAATATCTTCTTTTTACAAAAAATATTTACAATATGTTATAGAATTAAATCGCATAACAATGCTATAATATCAATATAATAATGTGTTTTTATTGTAATGAGTTCATCTACCTTTATATATATGATGGGGATATATGGGTGATAATCAGCTGGATCAAAAAATATTTATATATATTTATTGAAAATTCGCTCTCACTTTTATTGTAAATCAATAAAATCAATTGATTAAATTTGTGTATATATTACAAATGTAATATAGATTGGCAAATTATTATACATTTTTCTAAATATATACGTATTTACATGTTACTTTTATATAAGCGAAAAATATGTCTCCGTTCATAAATGTGAATCGATAATAATATTTGAAAAGAAGTACTCTTATATTATATTACAATGACATGACATGACAAAAGTCGTATATATAGGGATCATAAAATACATAAAATATACTATTTAAAAAAATATACACTTTATACAATTTTATGTATGGCCATAAAACTATATTACAACACAAAAAAAAGTTCTTATATACATACATATATTACAGATAATATGCATACAAAAACCAAAGTATATATAAACATAATATATATATATATATATATATATATAGATATATATAAATAATATACCATATGTAAAAAAAGGTTTATTTTATATACTCTACTTTTACTTTTATACTTTTTTTATTTTTTTGGTGTTTACCAATCTACCAAAAATATTCATTCAAATATTCAATGCTTTTATGGAGTATATATATTTTATTTCTATATACTTCGTAATGCAATGAAAGAAATACATCAAATATCTATATTTTACTATACCTATATATTTTCGATATATAATATTAACAATTTTTAATATGAGAAAACCTCAATATACACTATACATCTGCGTTTATTTGAATATAAGTATACTTTTATTGGTATACATTTATACATATTATTGGTTTATTATACTTATTTCATATATACAATCATTTATATTTACATGTGAACGTATTTGATATGTATATTTTACTATATATATATATATATATATATATATGCAATATGTGTTTATAAGTATATTAAAAAATCTATAGCTATGTAGTATGTATAATGTATATGGTATATATATGCATAGTATCATAGTATATATCCTGTTCGACCGATTTTGTGGTAAATAATTCAACTGGCAACAAAACGGAAATAAATAACTTTCCAGTTTCAATTTCAAACACGTTCATTGATAGCCGCGTGTGTAATAAATACAAATGGTGTTATTAAAAGCATTCATCACATCGATTGAAAGGTATATATATATATAAATATATTTATTTTACATGGAAATAAAATGGAAATATTTTCATGAATAAATAGTAAAATATACCTTTTCTATATACAATAAAATAAAAACTTTACTGTATTGGTTTCTAGATGAAAAGTATAAAATTTTGGAAAAAAGTGGTTAAAAAAGAATTTTTGTAAAAAGATATATAAGCATAATAATTAACATTTTTATAATATGGTAAATTTTTTTTTATTTTAAAAATATTGCCTGTTTTGAAAATAACAAATTTTTTATATAAAAACAGATTAATCAATAAAATATATAGAAAACGATAATGCAGTTCACGAATTTGGCTTTCCTTTCTAGCAAATATACTTATAAAATTTGAATTTGTATATATAGTTAAATTAACATATTTTGCTTATTTAACTATTAAGGGGATTTTTTAATTAACTACTGTACATTTGACTTCATTAAACAGTATATATAGATAAAATATTTTTTTTATATTTTAATTGAATATATATATAATAAAGCACTTAAAATTACCAGTATAATTGAAAAATATCTACCATACCTATATATTTCTTGCATTTCTATAAAATATTTGTTGCTTCTTATCTATACGTATATAATTATAATATAAAATATTTAATAGTATAATATATAAATAATCTATAATAAAATAACTAATCCAAAAAATTGGTCAAACCATCATCATAAAAACACAAATATTACATAATTTTTTTTGTTTTTTGTTTTTTTGTCAGGTCAAATATATATGCATAAAAACCGATATACACATTACATATCTAAATGTATAAATGTTCTATACATATTATGTTGTGCGTGACACTTTTTATTTATTTATGTATATTGTAACTTTTTTTTTTATCATAAAAATATTCTTAATAAAAGTATTGTCTCAATATACACAATATGACAATATATATATATACATATATAAGAATATTTTATATATAATAATATATACTGAAAGTATATATTATAAAATTATAGATATTTATATGTTGTTATGTATGAATAAACTTTATTTTTATCATTATTATCATATACCTAAAATATTATTTTTTGTATTTATATAATGCCATAAAAGAAAAAAAACATATAAATTATTATTTTATATTATATATGGAAATATAAAATTTGAAAATTTATATATATTTGATATTACGAATTTATTCTGATATATAGAAAATTTTTCCCATATCTTTTACATTACTTAATTTAATTTTGTTCTATTTTGTAAAACTATAGTTTTTGAATACAGATTTTTGTTTTATAATATACAGCGTATATGGACAAAAAAAATTACGAGTCAAAAGGAATCAATAATTTTGGAAATAATATTTGTTAACCTTCTTTTTTCTACATTCCTATATAATCAATTTTTTGACCCAATAATGTAATTGATGACATTATTATTCAACGGTCGTCTGCGTGGAACTTAATAATCATCATCACAAATTATGTATAATAAACTGTACGTACATTCATTGACAACAAATGAATCAAATTACCCCCAGTGATATACATTCTTCCATATTTAAAACTAAATAAATTCACTTTAAACGTAATTTAATGGATAATTTAATTTAGGTTAAGTTTATGTAGCAAAAAAAACCCCCGGCCAAGTTAATGTGGAATATAAAAAGGTAAACACTAACGTAAAAGAACAAAAATATAGCAATAAAAAGAAATTTACATAAATTCATTAGAAAAATTATATATACTATACATTTTTGTCGGCAGAAATTCATTTAGATATCATATAGTGTATATAATATATATATAGAAAAAATAAGGATATAACAATAAATATATACGAGTTGATCCATAAAATTTTATATTTATTATGTACCGTATATATATTCCTCAATTATGCATATAATATAATTGAGGAATATATTATCATTTCGCTGAATATATATGTACCAATTTCTGTTACAATTTCTATATGTACATACATTGAGCAATATTTGAATTAGTAAAAATAAATTTTATGGTTTTACCATCCTACTGCATAAATCGTGATATGATAATGAGAAGAAATTTATTTTATATACATAAACGTATACATGAATTTCAATTAATACTATGTATCCGGCTACTTTATATTATTTTTTATATATGTTATAATATCAATAGATTTGGAATAAATTATATCACAAATAAAAGCTAATACAATTCAGTATTTGAATTATTTCAAAAAAAAATTAATAACTATATATATGAACAATAGTTCATATTGTAGAAGTTTTAATAGCCAAATATTTAAAATTTTAATTAATACACTTTTAATAAGAAAAATAATGAAAATAATGACTATATGTAAAATACTATAATTGTATATATAAAAAATAAAAATAAAATGATTGCTGTTGAAATGAAAAAAGAAAATATAATTAAAGTTTCGAATAAATTAAGGATTTCGTTTATTAATTACTTTATTATAGCATTTATTATTCTTATACCTATTTTTGCCTTGTATATATTTTATACCTATATATTTATGCATATAGTTTTATTTGATATATCCGGTAAATAAATGCTGGTTAAAAGAATTTGTTGATTTTTCTTATTCGATATATGCGTTTATGAGCATATAACACGTAATCATATTACTATTTCTTATTTAAAAAGAAAATAGTAAACTTTATTTTTTTTTCTTTTTATATTTTTTTTTTGAATAAATATAGTAACTTTTTAACTTTCTTTTATGTGAATTTATTTACATTGTATACACTTTTATATAGGTATATCTATATACTATATAAAGAACATTAGTGTATATTAGATTGTTTTAAAGAATATAATATATATATATATATATATATATATATATATATTATTTGATATATGATATACTTATAAAATGGTTTGTGTTTATTAAATGTATATGATACCCTGAAATCATTGCGAGGAAGAAACTATATTTGGTTCTGATTACATTGATTTACCGATGTGATGTGACATTATTTTACTTATTAACAGACAAAATTGTCAGAAAAGGTATGTATATAATTTCGTACAGTCAGGCATTATTTTTAAAACAAAAACTTTATAATATAATGTATCTACTGAAACTCATCGTATCTTTTGAAGAAAATCCACTCAATAAAATATGTAAAATCTATATTGATATCAACACAAGCTCCCATATGTAATGAATTCAATTATATATTTCAAAAATTGTTGTACTTTTGTTTGCAAAATTTGTTTCGTGTTGCAATGCATAAAGGGTATTTATTACATTTAGAATATATGTATATATTCCTGTATGGAATTATATCTGTATAATATAAACACCTGCATGTAGAAATGGTTTATGTTTAACATATTATATGAATGTAGGTAAAATAAATAAAGCGGAAATAAACCATATAAATATACATATATACATTAAACTTTAAGTTGTATACTACTTCTAGTTTACGATTCTGAACTTAAACATCAAACACATTTACTAAGGTACTTCAAATATATATAGATTTTGTATATGCATACCTATACCTACTTAATACAATATAAACACAAAACTATGCAATATATATATATATATGAAATCATGAACGTAAATATATACTGTATATATTTATAGTATTATCAATGTTATTTATTTATTATCTATATATAGAACTGTATATTTATATAATATACACTTATTACTAACACACAAATTTCCTACCTCACCTAATAATAATAAATAAGTAAAAAGCGAATGCTTAAGTTCGTTAACTGAAGTAACTAACATACGAGTGTAATTTATAAATATACATACCATGTAGATTCTTCGTATAAACTATTCAGAAATTTATCCTATAAACATCAAATTGTTTATTTTATAACAATTTTGCTTGTATATATGTACATAGATGATTGTAATTGGTTTCGTATTAATCCTATTAATAGAATTGCTTATAATATAAAAGTATGTATATATACTCAATAGCTATATATACAAAATAAATGTAAATATATGTGGATATAATACTCACATACACAAACACTTACATATATCTATATAGTATCTCGTAATCATACTCGTATATATTGTCGTATACATATATGTATATATTATTGAATTAAGCTCTATTATTTATTTATATATATCTAATAAATTATATTATATACAGTATATATAATATATATATTAAAAATTGAAACCTTCAGATATACCATATATAGACGCGATTATTTCAAAGACTTTCATATATAGAACTTAAATTTAAATATTTATATATATATATAAGTATATAGTGTTATATAAACGATATTTTAACACCAAACAATTTCAAATTTTAATATATGAATATAATTTTAATTTAGATTAATCGTGTTACATAAATAATTGTTAAATTATTTAATACATATAAATTATTTAATAGGATAATTTTTTTTTTTAAATAAAAATCTGTAAATTTTTTTTTCTCATTCTGTAAAATTATCCATTCAGCAGAAATGTACTTATAACAAAAGCCATTGAAAATGTTTAAAAAAATTTTACATTTTCTACATTTAAAACTTAAGATGCCTCCTGGACAAGTTCAGCAGACAAGTTCAAGAAAACCATATATATAAGAGAACAATATATAAATTAAAATATATGAATTATTGTGTTTCGCAATGAACTTATTTCTTAAAATCAAAAAATGTTTGTAATGACTTAAAACCGTTTGAAAAACATAAGAAATTTTATTATATCTATCTTAGTTCATATTATATAAGAAATGTGTTAACACAAACATATATATTATTCATTCATATAAAGATTATGTATTTTAGTCCTTTTACACATCTAATATTTTAGTCCTTTTTACTGTTATATATATATATATATATATATATATATTAAATTTATATATCATTATGAGATTTAATTTTATACATAAAATTTTACAATTATCATTTACCATTATTTGATTGTTTCAATTTCATCATATCATGTATTTATATAAATATTTAAGCGTAAAGAACACATCCATATATAGAGCTGATGATTAAATTTTGTGTTGTTAACAATTTTATAAATAAACATATAAATGAATGCGACAACGTTAATTATGTAAATAAGCTAAATAAAATTTTATGGTTTTAGGGTATATTATACTATAGTCATCATACATAAATATATATATAACGATCTAACATATAATATTGTATGAATATACATTATAATAATTACATAAATATATGTATATTAATATAAGCTGTATATATATAAAATGAAAACATAAAAGACTGGTATAATATAATATTAGATAAATACAATAAAATATTTTCCATATATATATATATATATATATATAGAATGACATGAAGTAACACAAATGATAATAAGGAAAGCCAAATGATTGTATATCCTTAATTGAATTAAATACATTAAGTTTAAATGTATCATATGAGATATATACAAATTGTATACGTCTTTTCTACATTTTATATACACCTTTAAAAAATCTGTATATTCATTTCTATTTTTAGAAATAAAATGTGCAATAATTTTTAATTCCTTTTAATGAATTAAATTAAAATCGGAGTACATTTATGTATATTGTATAAATAAATAATATGTAGTAATATTAATTTAAATTAAAATGAATTAAATAAATGAACTGATTTAAATATATACACTCGCATCTGTATATATAATAGATAATATCTACTGGATAAATTATTTTACATATATACATAAAAGAAAATATATGTGCTCTGATTTCAAATCTGTATTCCTGATGAATGTTATAAATATATATTAAGAAATGGCTAAGATGATAACGACCCCGAAAAGGATATAGACATTGCATCTTTAATTTGAAATACCTTTCACTGCATTTAATATAATTGAATATTTTATATTCCATGTAGTCTTATACATTGTAAACTTTAACCAGCTGAAATGCATTTTGTTGTTTCCATAGCATTATTTTAATTAGTAATCAATTTCTGGATTGGTATTTATACATTATAAAAGACAATTAAAATAAACTTTGTAAAATGGTTATTGTTTTTGTTTTGATAAGATAAATTAGGAATCTTAAAAGATGGATAATTAGTGGAAAATATTATGACGATTTTTAGTGTTAATTGTATTACTATAATTACAACAACCCATTATTCAAATTAAAATAATCTGATACGATTTTTTTTAAACTTTATAAACATATAAAAAATATTTATAAAACAAAAAACATTTCATTTTTTGTTTTATATAAAACAATTACACTTTTTTTATTGTTGGTGTTTTATTTTCATTTACATTACACACCATAAACTGTAGGAAAAATAAATGGTTGGTATATATATCTAATTATATTTATATATTTATATACATAAACCTTCGGGTATAATTTTTGCTAATCAAATGTTAAAGACACAAATTATTCATTGAACGATCTGCCAAATAAGTAACCATTTTCAATTTTTTTCAGTTGTTTTTATTTTATTTATAAATATAATATACATTTTCACATTCTATTGTTATGTTTCCGTTCCATAGATATAAACGTGAATAATCGTTTTATTATTTAATTTTTATATGCCTCTAGGGTGTAGTATATGAATTGTGTGTTCTATATGGTTCTATACAATACATATGTCTATATATGATGGTTATTTAATATCTTTGGAAAAATATTATTGTGCTTTTTTTTTTGGTATGGAATTAAACACATAGAAATTGTACATCAGTATATATACGGAGGGTCCGAATTCTATCAAGGTTCTACATTCAATATTCAATTAAATGACGAATGGACGGCCGATTGTAAAGTAATGCTTTTTATGAAATGCCGACGGCAAATGTCAAATTGAAAATACATACATTTCAATGTAGGTGCTTTTTATGAATATTGGTCGGCGGACATGTCGACGGCTGACGGCGGACATTGATATTTTTTCTTCTATTGCCATCGGCTGACCGGCTGACCAAACTTCATTTTTCGTTTTATTTACATTTTATTTAATTTTTATGATTTAATTTCATAATAATAAAATATCCAGTTAATTTACAAACTAATAAAAAATGGAATTATTTAACAGCAATTGGTATGTATTATTAAATTTCGGTTTTTTTATCCAGGCAAAATAAATTTCAGAAAAAGCAAATTTTTTTTATATATCACATATATCATATTTGTGAAAAATAAAATATTTTCATAGAAATCGAGGCTTAAGAAAACTACCTAGGATTCATGCATTTCATTGAGATTTTGTGCTTAATTAACGTGTAAGTTCGAAATAAAAAGTTCTGTATATTATACTGACGATATATTTAACGATATATTTCCATTATTTTCATCATCATACATATAAATTCGCATTTGAAAAACAGTTTATCCTTGATTTAACCATATTTATAATTGTTCACTGAATTTCCCTAAAACTATCCTGTATTCGTATTTATTTTCATAAAAAAAATAAAAGTGTGTATTATTCTGAAAATAAATTGAACATATTTTATTTTTATGTAGTATTTTTTCAAAGAACAATCGATGCGAACATATATAGCTCGTCTTTTGACTATACATGTGTATTGTATATATAATTGTATCAATTCTTACGTACTAAAATTAACGTGGTTAAATATAAATTTATCCACGGTGAAATACCTACGAAGAAAAATATTGAAGATATTTGGTATTCAGAGCACAATTTAAAATAATCTATTACTATATAGCGCTTTTGTTTACTTTTTTTTATAAGGAAAAAAAAACAATCATTTATATTTGGCTACACAGAATAAAAATAAAACGAACACAAAAATTTTTTTTTTCTTTTTCTTTCCACATATAAATATCGACTGTCTTTTTTTAATGTGTTCGGTATTTTCGCTAAATTTAGTTTCGTTTTATTGAGCAACTGGAAAATTGTAATAGTCTGTACTGTATAAAATAAATCAACTGAAAATATCGTGCATTGATATAGATATAGAATAATAATATCTCCATAGAAACCTAAGCGTGGATAATTTACTTCGCATCGAAAAGGTGATGTTAATTTATTCATTATCGTAGATAATTTATGGGCTCTGAATACGAAAAGCGTGGTTAAACGAAATATCTCCGTAGATATTTAACCACGCTGAGGCCTGAATAAACCCAAATATACAATAATAATTTCCCAGCTTATTTGTAATTTTCCAGCAAAATAAAATTTAACAAAAGTATATTATATTATCATCATAATATTATATAAAGCAAAAATTATTTCTATATATTTTGCATATAAATAATAATACATATATATATGTACTTTGGATTAATAAAAAAAAGAAAATAAAATGAAAAATGCAATTTTTTTAAATATTTTATATGCGAAATATATATGTATAGTATTTTGCAAAAAAAAAAAATTTCAATTTTTAAAATATTATTTCTTATATAGATATATAGATATACAGATGTATCTAATATAATGTAGTTCTACGAATGGTTAATGCAAATATTCAATTTTCCTTATATACAATTTTACACGCACATAAGAATTAATGATTTTTCTTTTTATCTCCCATTTATCTAGATAAATATGATTTTTTATTCAATGTTAAACAACAAAATTAAGTAAACATTTTGGGTTTTATATGCAATGTTGTTGTAGTAGTTGTAGTAAAAAAGTGTTGATTTATAAAAGATAAAATCTTTTGGTTGAAATTGGTATATGATTTTCAAACGCATGTACCTTCATTTTACAATGAACATATTGTATACATTGAATTCTGGTGGCATAAATTTGTAAATTTTGCTTTTGGTAAAATGGTTAAATTCTTAATTTTACAATTTTTTCTATGATTTATTTAAATGAAAAAAAAATACAATGTTCACTTAATTTTGATCGAAAATGTATATATTGCATAAACATTAAATATGCAAATTTTTATATGTTCTTATATATAGGTAAGCATATATATTCTTATTTTATAGTGTAGAAGAAGCTGCACGTATGTGTATTATACTATATATATATTAATATATACATACGACCATACGACGGATATACAAAAATGTGTATATATATATTTTCTGTATAAAATTATAATTTAATATATAGAAGAATAAGATTTTTTTTTAATATTGTATAATAACATTATATTCAAAGTCTAAAAAAAATGTCTAATACAATCACTAAATCTCAGTTAGTAAAATATTAAAATTTAATTTTTTTTTAATAAAAACAATATATTATAACTTTTATATAAAATAATATATATAGGTCATGAACATAAAGAAGCGTTAGATATAGGTTATATAATAATTCAGCACAAATACTTAACAATAAATACGTAATTTATATATTAAAACAAATATATAATTTCAATGATTATAAATAATCCGGATTGATATGTATTGGATTCTGTCGATCGTCATATATATATATATTGTTAATTTTTTTTTCCTGCATGCGAATTGACTTCTGATAATAAATATTAAACATATTGGATTATAATGATATCTATAACAGTCCTCGATTGATTATATTTATCAACCTAATCTGTACATATGAGTTTGTATAAGAACATTGATTTATAATAGAGCAGGGTAAAATATATAATATTTAATGTTCTTACTCAACACAATTTGAAAAGAATAATTATTGTATTCGGATTCGATTCTCTGTATATATGGTTATTTTGGTTATAAATTTAAGAAATCTTCATCAGATGAGTTTAGACTAAACGAATGTACATTACCCTAAGATCAGCAAATCAGACAATCATGAAATTATAGTAAAATAAAATATATATTAAAAATAATACAAAAAAATACGTATCAGAGTTTATATATTTAAACTAAATTATGAACCCTTATCATTTTCCAGTTAAATCTTCTTATCATTATTTATACTTATTATTTATTATGGTATTAATTTATATTACTCGATTCATTTTTATTACTTGGATATATGCAAATCTCTTTTCATTTATCCATATAGATAGAGATAAATAAACATTTAAGTATATTTTATTTATAAACATTATTTTATAATATCGATGTTGAATATATGTTCATAGAAAATAAATCGAAATATTTTTACTGAATGTTAAAGAAGTTGAGATCGCATGCAAAATAAGTAAAAAATCTTATATGTATGGGATAGGAAGAAAAGTAATATCAATTAATATACTATAATCAAGCCTATAAAATATAATACTGTATATACTCAAATCATAATATGAACATTTGGCTTGTATAAATGTATTATTATTTACTCATAAAAATATATAAATTTTTCTGAGAAAACCCTATAGTGGTCCATATATACGTACATAAAAGAACACTTTTTATAAAGAAACCCAAATTTATTGTTTTTTTGGTTTTCATACAATTATTTTTCTATATATAAACATATAATTATTATCTTTTTAAAAGTAAATGATTCGTAACTTTATTGCTTTTATAAATAGAAAAAAGCGTTTCTTTCTATATATGTAAAAATGCGTGCACGTGAATAAATATCATATAATTATAAATATATTCTTTATATGAATGAAGATATAAAAGTATACACATATATAAACTTCGTATATACGTATAACATATGAATGTATAAATATATATGTATATAGCATATGCAAATTTTGTCCATAAAATCATTATGGACTTATTTTTATCTAAAATAAAATAAAAGTATACACGATATACAATTTTAATTCCCATAAATATGTATAGAAACAAATTATAAATATATATATCTGATATCTCATTAAAACTTTATATATATATATATATATTTTGTGCCAAATTGAGCAAAACAAATTGTTACAAATTTTTTTTTTAAATCAAAATAAATTTGCATTAAATATATTAACCATATCCATATACAGGAAAAAACAAATATACAAATACTTTAAAGCAAAAAAAAAATCATTCAGCAGTGGAAGAAATCTATATTTTTGGAACGTTAAATGTGCGCTATTATTTATATTTGTTTGATGGTTATGTAAAGATAATTAATTTATGAGAAAAGTTTATCACAATATTTAAGGAATATATATTCTCACAAAACATATTTATATCTATATATATTATATATGATATATAAAATATAAATATGTATAAAATAAGTAATTCAGTTAAAATTATTCGTTTATGCGAAGGAGAAAAGGACATAAGAAAAAAAATATATATAATGCGCGGATGTTTAGAACTTTAGATATAACACAAAACATCATATTGAAATATAACCATTTTTTTTTTCAGTATCATAACTTTTTTTTTAATACTATAATTTGTGTATTATATATAAAACAGCCGACGCTTCTTCCTAATTTTATATAATTGTTAAGTTTTGTTTTTGAAACTTTTTTTTCTGTATTTTATTCTTCTTCCATATACATAATAATACGATCTTCAAATATATTTCTTTTACTTCGTATATATCCTTCATGATTCATCCATATAAACGCACATTAAATAAATTAAAATGTGTATAGATATTATATATACTATATGTAAATTTGAAGTCAGTATATATATATATACGGTATTTTGTTTATTTATTTTTAGTTCAAATATTAATATCAATTAGAGTATATTATACATAGTAGATGCGGTATACAATTAGTGAAATTGAATTATAGATTATATATTAAAGTTACTATAGCTATATAGATATTTAGATAAATCAGGTGCATTGGAATTTCTATATATTAACCTCAAATTATTTCATATTTGGGATTTGACCTAATATTGAAATAATCAATAAAAAACACAATACTGTTTAATTGCAGTGATATATAAACAATTGCAACTTAAACAATCCAATTTAAAAGTGGTGCAATAAAATGGATCATAAACAATGGCATTGTCAATTTTTATACGGAACATATGAATGAATAGTTAAAATCGTCCAAAATCATATGCGAACGGTTCACTTAGGGAAAATGTTACAATACGTTCTATAATATCCAAATGTCATATAAATTACATTTTGTTTATGCTTTTTCAAAATAATCAACTTTAAATTTAAAATTAACCGTTATAGCTCTTATAGCTCTAAATTTACGTTCACAAATTTATCCCCACCCTTAATCGCTTTTTTTTACCTCAATATTACCGGTTATTAAATTAATAAAATACATGTACCGAATTGTAAAACATTCTTTTATACATTAAAAAACATTATTGAATAAGGTTCAATATACTTTATAATTCAAGTAATAAGTACACCAATGTTTGGCATATAAATAATTTATAATATATATATATATATGTACGATCGAGTTTAATTTAATGTTAAGTGACATTGCACAAAAAATTATATTTTTTTATACTCGTATTTCATATAATACATTCAATTTCGATTACATTTGATAAGTTTTATATATCTACATTAGAGTGGTTTTTTTTTATAAATTCTGGAATTTGGCTGGTCGCACCCCCCAATTTTTTTTATTTGGTGAAATCATGAATATTGGTAAAATTTGGGGTAGGTAAGTTGAGGGGAAGTGGACCCACCGAGGGGTTAAAGTTGAAAAATTCAGTGTTTTTAAGCAGATTTTCGCGCTTAAAGCGTTAACGGATGACATTAGCGGGTTAACATGTATGGTGGACTTAACTAAAATGAAACAGGGAAACTTTTTCTCATAGACACTTACCCCCTAAATCATCCCCTTAATACCCCTCCCATACAAAATTCATTCACATAATTTACAATATATTTTTAACATTATAAGGGTTAAAAATTGACATTAAAGGGTTAACATGTATGAAGAGCCCCCACTATTATTGAATGCCTAAACTTTTCTTAGAACATACTATGGACCTAAATCATCCCCTTAAGGCATCCCCCATACGAATTTCCCATTTTTCACACAAAATTAGTATATTTTGGTGTATTATATGAAAATACATTAAGAAATACCTAAATCTCATATGATATTTAAAAAATTTACATTTATCATATAAAAATTTAAATTATTATAAAATGAAATACTATTAGTATTTAATTTTGTTATTTATTTATTTCAAAGACATAAAATACTAATATACAATAATTTAATAATTATTGCAATAAGCAATTCACATGAAAAGTGGTTAAGGATTAGGAAGCAAAATATCCAACTAGCAAACAAAAATGACTTACAATTATATATAGACCTAAAAATATATTAATTTAATTACATTAATTATGGCCGATTCAATCCACTTGATGTTCTAATCATGACTTATAATTCTTGTAATAGCGTTTTGTTAGACAACAATGTTAAAAGAGTAACATTTAAAGATTAAACATTAGTTTTTAATAAGCACTATGCTTTAAAATTTCATTAGAGCATTCATGGTAATAATACCTATAAAATGTGCACAATGAAGCTACTGATCGGCTATGATCCAATGATTCAATGGAATTTGTTATTGTTTCATTTTTGATCAGCAAAATTGCGTGTATTTTTTGGATCCTGTCACTAAACTGCAGTGTAGTAATTGGTGCACCAGCCCATATGTAGGATTTTTACTCTAGAAGTGGTCTTATAAAAGACCTATAAACTAATGCTAAATTTTCTGAATTGAGAAATTCTTTCGATCTTCTTAAAAATCCAATGCGACTAGCCGCTTTTTTAGCTGCAATTATTACTCCATGAAAAGTTGTTTGACAAAGACATTCCCAAATTTAATAGGTCATTAGATTGTGGAATAATTGTATTATGCATAAGTATTGGGTCAACATTTATGGATCGTTTGTTTGAGAACAAACATGCCTTTGTTTTAGATGGACTAAATTCTACTAAGTTTATCCTTCCCCAATTAGATATTGAATCTAAATCTTTGTTAATTCAAGAAATCGTCTTCTGGCGAGACTGAATCATTTGATTCGCTATATGATTACGATGTAGTTCATACGAAGAATAAAAATCAGATAGCAGATATTAATTATTATTGTAATTTTAATAATCATGACGAGTATTTGTTATATACTTTCATATATAATTGCGAGCATGTGTGTGTAGACTTTGTTAATCTTTGGCTGCGTCCGACACAATATACCAAAGATATTCATTAATTTAATCCCAATGAATAAATGGTGACTTAGTTCATGAATTCAAATCATAAAAAGCACAGAAAAAATTTTCCGGCTAGGATTTGAACTCGTGACCACCAGCAATTGGGTTGGATGCTTTATCAACGGCACCACCAAGTCGTCTTATAATTATTAAATTATTGTATATTAGTATTTTATGTCTTTGAAATAAATAAATAACAAAATTAAATACTAATAGTATTTCATTTCATAATTATTTAAATTTTTATATGATAAATGTGCATTTTTTAAATATCATATGAGATTTAGGTGTTTCTTAATGTATTTTCATATAATACACCAAAATATACTAATTTTGTGTGAAAAATGGGAAATTCGTATGGGGGATGCCTTAAGGGGATGATTTAGGTCCATAGTATGTTCTAAGAAAAGTTTAGGCATTCAATAATAGTGGGGGCTCTTCATACATGTTAACCCTTTAATGTCAATTTTTAACCCTTATAATGTTAAAAATATATTGTAAATTATGTGAATGAATTTTGTATGGGAGGGGTATTAAGGGGATGATTTAGGGGGTAAGTGTCTATGAGAAAAAGTTTCCCTGTTTCATTTTAGTTAAGTCCACCATACATGTTAACCCGCTAATGTCATCCGTTAACGCTTTAAGCGCGAAAATCTGCTTAAAAACACTGAATTTTTCAACTTTAACCCCTCGGTGGGTCCACTTCCCCTCAACTTACCTACCCCAAATTTTACCAATATTCATGATTTCACAAAATAAAAAAAATTGGGGGGTGCGGCCGATGATACAAAGCGATTTAAAATCTTCGAACAAAAAAAAACCACTCTAATGTATATACATAAGAAAAGTGACAATGTAAAAATTATTTACTTTAAAACCCATTTTATCTTTTATCCATTTATTAAAGTCCATAAAAAAAATGTTTCCCATTCATTATTATATATACATATATATAAGATTAAATTATTACTACAGTTAAAAAATTATTTAAAAATAATTTAATTTTAATAAAACATTCAACATTTTTAAAATCAGGAAAGTAAAATATTTGAAGATTTACACTTGAATGTATGTCCGCTTCCACATAAACTCTAATTTCTATTTAGATTATGTGCAGGGAAACCTGTAATATAAACTAAAATCTAATTGTATTGTAAAAATAAAATGAAAGAATTAAACATTTTTTCTTTTTCACAATTATGCAATTCAAGGCGGAGCGTGTAACCGTACATAAATTTAAAAAAAAAAACATAAAAATATTAAATGGCGGAAAAGGATATAAAAAAATATAATTAAAAAATCTAAACCTGAATTGAAGACCATTAGTGTCCATTTTAATTCAGAATGTTTTACACACAGCCCACTTTTTAAAAAAAAAAAGCCA